>VBVR01001472.1:0-30215 GCA_011638315.1 Tetramorium parvispinum | reverse complement strand
ATAACATAATAACGTGAAATAATAAGTTGTGTATATATATATATATATATACATATATATATATTATATGCTGAACTTAAATTTTATTATGCATTACTAATATTTATCACATATGACGTTCTATATTTTATATCATTTTAAAATTACACAATAAGAAAATATTTCTATTACTGCCATAACTTCCTTGCAATCTTATCCTCATGTATTTTTTCGTCTAAGAATTTGTTTCGAGAAATTCGAGAAATTCGAGAAATGATACACACATTATAAGAAATCTTATGAGAATCTTCATTTATACATTGTACACGCAAACTTGCGCAATTGGAAGTGAGAATGGCCGATTCAGAGCGGAGATTTCACTCTCTCGTAAAGCTTCTTCGCGACGATAAATTTTGCTCATCCAAATGGATCTTCCACTGTGAACGCAATCGTACAACGTCACTCTACCTTTCGTTCGTCGGGTGGATTTAGTAGGGATGACGAGCCTCCAAAATCCGTTTGATTGTCTACTCTCGCCTTTTTCCTTTTCCCTTCGTACGTATTAATCTCTTTTTCTCATGCACTCGTGTCAGATTGTCGACTTTATCCTCTATCCGTAATCAAAAGACTTGTTAGCATTTTATTTTTCTTTTACTTGCAGTGTAATCTCTTATTTACGTAAAAAAAGTAAAATATACTTCCTATCTCTCGTTTCTTTTGTAATACATTTTGTGCTTGTCTACATACTGTGCTATATTTTGAGCTAAATATCTGATAAGTATAATATTATTATTATTTTCCTAACAAAAGCCGTCAATAGGCACAACCTCCTAAAATCAATAGTTTAATTTCGCACAGAACTTTAAAGCCTTAAGCCTTTGAATCATAATATCTTTGCTCATAGAGCACGTAAACGAAAAATATATTCAGTATATAATTCAAACTCAAGTTATCGTTCAAGCTTAATAAGAATTTAATCGGTCTAGCCGATTATATTTTAGCTTAAATATAAATTAACTCGAATAAAAAATAATATAGATTATATAATAATACTAAGAATGCATGAAAAAGTATAAATTCTGGTAGAGCATAAATATTTAATAAACATTCTAAATTTCTTCTTAGAAAGAGAGAAATATTATTATATGTACATATTACATTACTCTTGAAAACGTGTTCATATTCGACATAATGCAGCTTGAGGGAAGTAACATAATTGTACCCTGTGGCAAGACACAAAGTTGCAAAGTGTCGTCTGGGTTATTGCATCCGGCGCTGTCGGCTTTCACGCAGACGGTTCCCTTGATTGCTACGTCAGGCCCCGAATCTTGCACGATCGTCCATGGGTTGGCAAATGCGGGGGATCACGGGGGCAGGAAGGCAAAGGACGGATGCGTCGGAGGCATGGCAGCGTCTAATTATTATCGGGAAAGGGGGTCCTCGTCGAAGGAGGGCCGGCTGCATGGCATGATCTCGATCCTCCACGTGTGTCTCCGTTCATGATTGCACGTCGCGCTATTGCCTTGTAATCTCTCCTGCTCCATCCTCGGTGCACCGTCACCGAGACCCTCGTCCTTCATCTACGTCATCTCGCTCTTTCATCGCACTTCCGTCATCGATTCTCGATAGCCGGAATCCATCATTGACCGTTTTCAATTTCGCCGCAATCGCATTATAAAATCGATTTCCCGATTTCCTCGTATTCCATATGAAAAAACTGATTTCTCAATCATATATGCGTATAATGACGATATTGATGCATATTTAATGCAGATTAGTTGCAAATTAGAACAAATAAATTAAAATAAATATTTGATATTATCGATGAGCTAGCTAATGAGCTTGCGCTTAATTAGTCCGAGTGGAAAAAGAGTAGTGCTCGATTCTCTTATTACATTAATATTAATTAATACTGATATTATATTAACATTACTCTACATTAATATTAATATTAGTAATATTAATATAAATGTAAGATATTTGTGTTTATTACAATGTTTTCTTAGAATTTTTAACAACTTTCGGATATTTTGGTTAAAATAAATTTAAGCGTCAAAATTAAAATTTTATTTTGTTGCTTGTTTTATTTCGTAATATTCTGGAATTGTTCGCTTTTTTGTTTGCTGCAGAAATTGTACATTTATAATGTAATTTAACTTAGTATCTTTTATAAGTTTCCGATTTCAATTGCCGAGTCGTGGAATCGACTTACCGGAATTTCATTACTGTGCACTTTGAACACCCGCGTACACATTACTGTAATCGCTATTATGAAGGATCGTTCAATAATGCATTTAATGTAATCTCACGGCACCCCTTGTTATCGTCGGGCCTTCGATACATCCTCATCCTTTGACATCCTAGTCGTATGCCTCTCTTGCTCCTGTCATTCACATTGATTATCTCGGACACACGAGTGTCATCGAGTACGGTTCTCAACACTGATTCTGTTCTAATCGGTATTATGCAATCTGTTCGCTTTCATTGTTAGTTCTTTCTCAATCATTTCCAAACACTATTAAATTACAAACGAAATGTTACAAAGTAATAGCAGTAGTAAATAAATACCAATCATAGAAAAACAAAGCAATAAACAAATATTATGAAGAAAATTAACAACAGTTAACAGTTTAAACTACGTTTCTAGACTTTTTCAGGAAATTGACATTAAAGCAATATAATTTTTTCTAGTAAAAGTATTTAGTAAAATTTTTAAAATTTAAATTAGGTTTTTATAAATTAAATTTTTTTTGTTTTTATTGTATTAAAATTCATTAAATTAAATATATACTTCAATTATTATTTCAACAATTTTCGCTAATGTAACACTTTTATAATATCTTTTCATCATATTTTTCAACAATTCATTTATCTTAATATAAATGGTTACGTGGAAAGGGTATTTGAATATCAATATTTATCACATTATGTTAAAACAGATATTTTCAATGCGCTTTTATTTCGCGTTTCTTTTACATCTGTCATATAATCGGCTTGGCATTATGATTACGGATCTAGCATTCGATAATAGTCAGCGATACTTCAGAATAATCGACGTGAATGACAGGAGCGATTGGAACGTCAAAGAGCGAGGAAACTGAAAGAGGGAGGCGCGTCATGAAAGGAACATGTCAGATTATGGACAGCGGTGGACGCAGGTTCCAACTATAATTGAAATGAATATCTAGTAACGTAGATGATATCACACAGTAGACCATGTCAGCATAGTCAGTATCGAATCTTATCTTTTTATTAATAGACAGCTCATTGAAACACGCTGTACTCTATAGATAAAAAATCATCCAGAGATTCTATTTTGTGTAAATCTTATAACTTCAAAGTATTCTTATGAAATTAATAAATTATAGAAAATTTATAAGCAATTTATAAAATAACATAGATTTTTCAATAAATTGATATATTATGACAAATATTTATATGTAATTATATAAATTATATTAAAAATAGTATTAAGATATAAAGAATTAAAAACGAAATTAATAAGATATAAAGATTTCATGAATATACATTAAATATCATGAGATATTTAAAAAAACATCATATATCTCAAGTTACTATATTTTATATTTTTCATAAAGTATAAGAAATCATTCGATCTGTAAATCGAATTTGATGTATCAGTTACAAAGTTATGGACTCGCTTATTTTCGCGATAAAAAGTAGCAGAACCGATTCTTGTTTTCAATTTTTAACTCTTTCATAATTAAATGATTGCGCTCGCAGCACCGTCTTCTCATTAAAAAAGTTTTTCATCCACCATCTGCCTTGCTCACTCCATCTTCATATTTTATTCTTTAAGAGTCATATATAAGCAACCTTGCAAAAAAACCAATTTATATTCATCTTGTAAGTTGGCTGCACAAATCCGACGTACTTCTTATTTATTTTCGTATCTCGTATATTGTCGTATAACATCTTGTCATATAATGAACGCCTGGATCTTTTACGCGACAATATAAATTCTACTTGACTGTGCGCATTTAAAGATCTTCAGGCTGCGAGTTCGTATCCAAAATGAAATATTTTCGAGCGCGGTATCATTTTACAGCGTCCTCGCAACTGCGTTATTACGAAAAGTTTTATTTTACGCACGGTAACTAATTTAAAGCACATACAATACATGTATTTGCAAAATAACGTATTAAATTATAATAATGGGTCATTTTGTTGAAGGTACCGAGACGAGACCGTATTTTCGATTTTAAATATTATCACTTTATGGGTATTTACATAAATAATGACATCGATATATGGAAATGTACGAAAAATAATGCGATGAGTACGGAGCAATATGCAAGCTGATAAATGGAATGAAAAATAGAATAAAAATGGAATGGTGATATAATGAGAGAAATTGAATTTTACAAGAGTACGGTTAAGTCTCCTAACTTTATCTCTCGTAACTAATTGTAAGATTGGTTGCGGTGACGAAAGATCGAGCAGTCGGCAACAGTCAGGTGTGCATGCTTGTGATCAAAACACGATTATGATCGTACCACCAATACCGATATTTATGGCTGGTGAGAGTAACCAAATATATGCATCGTCTTTTCGGTCAGAGATGTATAATAGCGGCGATCACCCGCTGGTTTTCTCCTTAATCCTGACCAGTCACTGCTCAACAATAAGCGCCTTCAAAGCAAGAACTTAGCCACGACAGGCGGCCGCATTAACTGACCGAGAAGGACTCTCATTAGCTCTCTTTTATTAACGCAACCTGGTCATTATCTTTGCGCTCAGACTTACCACGTCAATAACACTTCAAACAATTTGTCGTTCAAATTCGAGACGTTGTCTGTTACTTAAGGATAAAAACGAACTTGGTAGAACTTGTAAAAAAAATTGCTCGAATAAAAAGAAAGATCCGACAGTTTTATTAATTGCTTTTACATTACTATAGACACTTAGAGAACAGTTAGAAACTTTTTAAAATGAATTTTGAGATCTGATCGTTATATAATTATAGGCACAATGACTGGAATTGATTTTCACGCCTATGATTGCTCTTTTGTGTGATTATTGAGAGGCAAAACTACAAAAAGTAGTCGATAGGCGATATGAATATGTGTATATCTGTACGTTATGTTTGACGAAACCTCTCCTATCATGCATCGCACACTTTAGGTGCAATTTTCACCAATAGGCAATATTTCGCGTTATATCTCGGTCGCGAGTAAAACGCGCTAAAATCACACGGCGGCCGAATGGAATAAAATCAACACATCGGCCTGTAATTTGCGAAAATGTCCGGCCGGGCGTCGCCGCCGCGTTACGGCTCGGTGTTTGTTTGAGC
Organism: Tetramorium parvispinum; assembly: GCA_011638315.1. Taxonomy (NCBI): domain Eukaryota; kingdom Metazoa; phylum Arthropoda; class Insecta; order Hymenoptera; family Formicidae; genus Tetramorium; species Tetramorium parvispinum. The sequence continues at coordinate 24,922 of VBVR01001472.1, read as the reverse complement.
ACTTTCAATATTTATGCCGCTTCTGAACGCGTAAAAGCTCCAATAAGCCGGGCTTAATCGTGCAACAGCATTCACGGTGAGCTGCTAATCCGTTGGTAAACGAATAATTGAACGAACATCGAGTTTCGCTACCTTTTGGCAGGTAAAAGGGAAGGGAAGGGGGAGGATGAACTGCAGCATTATCGAACTGTTCCTATATTATATTATGGTCCCGCGGTAGCTGCATCTGATGGCGATTAGGCCAGTATCAATTAACGCGCGCCCGCCTGCAATTGCTCGCATTAATCTCCCTCCCTTAACGGGTGTCCCTAACAAACGGCAGTAAATCCGCCGGCTCTATCTCGCGCTGTATACACGCGCACGATCAAATATTCTATTAATCGCGCACGCTCGTCAAATCGTTATCACCCCGTGTCACTCATACGCTGCGAGTTACTGCTAATGAGGAACGACGAGCGTAGAATATTAATCCATTACGGACGAGCTAACCGCGTGAATTTTTAAATACATCTCCTATGCACTTAAGTCTCTCTTGTACAAAATATTTGAAATGCACAATACGCGGAAAATGCGCAATTTTTTAATTATGATAACTCTTCAAATATTACCTGACATATTGTTGTAATTCCAAAAATATTTACTTTATATACTTGTTACCTCTTTGATAAAGTCACAAGAATATGAAAATGTTAATTTTAAAAAGAGCACGAGAGATTTTGACATATAAGCGATAGAATATTTTAATAATCTAAATATATACATCCAGTAGTTTTTACATATAGAACTTGGATTATTACAATAGTAAAATTGCTTAAATTATTCTATATGTAAGATATTAATGAAAAAATTGTTTTTTAAAGTTTTATTCTATTGCAAAACAACTTATTCTTCAGTAACGTAAAAACAGTGAGATTAAGCACGCAATCAAAATTCTCTTCTTAGACAGCGCGTTAAATATTAAATTCTGACTTCCACGGTTGAAAGTTCTTTTATCCTGTATATCAATCTTCGCTTATAACCATCGCAAATTTTTACTGCGAAGTGAAAAGCCTTCGAGTAATCACCACTCAGCTTTAAGTAGAATCGCGATTCGAGGTCAGTTGTTGCTTCGGTTAAACTAACACTGATCAGCAATTCTCTCTTCCTTTCCAGATCGTAGTTCTCGTATAGACAGCCAAAGGAAAATGGAATTAACTGCGGTCAGCATTAACCGAAATTGGCTCTGGCGAAAAGGTAATACGAAAACACTCTTACTCCTTTCTTAAAAAGCATCACTCTCTTTCACACAACGATCGTTGTGAAAATATTTACAAGTGCACTTGCATGCATATTCGATCATTTCGGTAAGAGCGATGTAGTTGCGCTTCATAATCTCTTTGAAGCACGATTGTTGTATTTTGCAGCCCATTTAATCGTTGCATTCTATAATATATATATATCATGTTTTGTACATCTTTACTAAACGTAAAATCATCATCAATATATTATTTGCTGATCATGAGCGGAAAATAAACTAGTGACTGCCGGGGGCAGGGGAAGACACTTTAAAATTATTTGGATTTGCAGAAATACACTACAGTGTTATTATTAAAAGCACCTAATTTTCATTGTTCATACGCTAACATACCGTATTAAAATACATTCATTATTTAAAATTCGTTAATTGCCAGATTAACTCGAGACGGTACGAGATATAAAGGATTTAGATTACGGGGTCGTTAAAAATAAAATGTTGTGGGGGTGCAATGCACCCGTTCAGATAACGGGGGCCATTAAAGTCGCAACTAATTCGCAGTATTTGTAAGAAGGACTATTCTTGCTTCTGTATCTTATCGCGGTATCTTTACCTTGCGTAACTGTTCTATCCGGTAATAAGTAACAATTAGTACTACTGTTTATTCTTTTCCATAACGTATCGCGCTATCGTATTACTGATTAAAAGCGTACTTCTGTAAGAAGCCAATAGCATTCAACTGTACATTTTACTCAAACCCTTTATGTCACGTCATATCGCATGGAGTAAATTGTTACATCGAATCCACCGGAAAACGTATTCATGAAAAACGATAAATGTATGTTTTTAATGAGTTTACGATCGATTTTTTTCAGTAGTAATCTGAGTGCAGACTACATTGTATTTTTTTTATTCTTTAATTTTATCGATATCTATTTGAATGTAATGTCTCTTATTAAAGCTTTAAGGAAAACATTTTAATAAAATGAAATTCACGCCAAATCGAGAAATAAGATTTAATTATTCAGACTCTCGAGCGTGAAAAAACTTCTATTCTCTAGAATTCTAGAATTTCTAATTTATTTTTGCGATTTCTGCACTATCAATTACAAACTTTCGTTTTGCGTATTTTTAACATTTTAATTCAGCATACGTCGTAGATAATGCGAGTTTAGCGCGACTTGCAGAGAGAAGAGAAGATTGATCGGTACTTTAATATCGCGGATTACTCGCGTGGAGGCGCAAAAACGGAGACACGTCGTAATAACTTCATTGATCTATTTTTTATTCCGAGCTACGCAACCGTTAACATTTGTAGGAAACCGCGCAAGGTTACAGAGCGGGTGGCGCGACGCTGTTGCGCGTTGAAATCGATAAGTACATGTTTGCGCGAAAGATATAAAAACATTAACGGCTATACCGATCATTATCGCGTTCGTACCGAGAGCAATAACCGTGGTGAATATGATCTCTCGATTCGCGGCACGCAACGGACGATAAAGTATTTCCTGATATTGTAGAACGACGTAAGTTTACAGAGAGCTACGTTTTTCCGTGGACATTTTCTACACGCGACAAAAATTCGCTCGTTACAAGAGTGATTAATAACGCGTTGTTTGCTAAATGCGCATTTCAAAAGAGGAACAATAGTCCTTGTATAATTTACGTATTCCTCGGATTTATGGAAAGAGTTGTCGGTTGATAAAAGCGCGGATGTACGTTCATTTACCTTTCAATTTTTTCGCGCTGAAAAACACACCTGGTTACCTGCACATCGATATCAATGAAAATACACCTGCGGCCAGGGACAGAATTATACTCCCTTATAGTTTTTAATGTCTCTCGAGACGGGTATCGGCACCGAGTCGTATTACGCGACTACGTTATCCGAGATATACACACGTGTGCGCGCACGTGGACACGTGTGTATAGATTCACTTACACCGCCGCCAACGCCGTATGTGTATCTGTATGTATCCCATAAAATTCCATCTCCGTTACGAGCGACGTGTGTTCCGCGAGAAGCCTCGAAAGCCATTGGAATAATTGAACGAAATGGGGAGGTACGGGGTGTTGCGCAACATACGCGTATACATACACGTACATGCACGTGTGACGATATAACACACGTGCATTGGTCGAAAGCAGCGTCGATAGAAAAGCGGCGGAGCGTTTTAAGCCCGGGGTAATCGTTAATTTCGCCACAGCGCCCTGTATCGCCTCTTGCTTGAGTTCCGGGTGAATTCTTGCAATATAGCGCCGACATTTCAAGCGACTCTAAAGCCGATATGTGTGGCTGTACTTGCAATCGGGTAAATTAGAAAGAGAGAAAGAGAGAGCCCGACCAATCACTGTAATTAATTAATCCTTCGAATCGCTGCGGTAATTTTACGGGACCGCTTCATGGGACTTTGAAAATTATTGAGCGATATATATATATATAGAATCTCGTAATTCCTTGCGCTTGACCACACACACGCGGATGTTCTATAATATAACATCTATTAATCATAAAGAACCATAAGAGGATCTATTGAATCCCAAACTCATATATATTTGCATCGTTCGACCAAAGTAAATATTCTAAACACCGACAAATGGAAGTTACAGCTAGAAATACAAGCTCGTTGATAAAAATAATGAAACCCACTCTCTCTCTCTTGTAAAAAAAAATAGAAGCATCAAAATGTAAACATACCAAACGTTCCGAATAAAAATGTTGATATATTATAGAAAAAAAATCTACTACTGGAAAAGTAATGTAACCTGACACTATCTATTCACATCATTCTCATCTTCTCTTCGCCTCGTCCCACGGTGGTAATGGAAATCTCCCTTAGTACGTGAAGGAAGGAGCATAATTAGAAGCTTTTTGTAGGTCGCGATCTCTTAATTACGGGATCGATCGATCGGTCGAGTCGCTCCGGAGGCGGCGCGACCCTTCGACGATCGAGTGAAGGACGAACCGAGGAACGGACCTTGATGAGGTTGGAGTACATATACATATATATATATACATATATATATATCTATTTCTCCGCAACAGAGAGAGAAAGAGAAAGATAGAGATTGCGGGCTCCGGGCGGTCGAGATGCCTCCCGTCGAGCGGCGTTCTACCACCCGCGGCTCTTTGTCCTTGTTTAGATCCCGCGTATCTCGACGAACGGGCGGGCTTACCGAAAGAGACCATTATATCGGCCCGCAAAGGCCCGCTCATTAATTCCCGTAAAACGACCGTGGAGACCGCTCCGTTCCGTTCCGTTCCGCAGCCGGTCCGCGATCCGCCCGGAGGCGGACTCGCGTGTATACTTCGTGACGTGGACCGCGCTAAGGCGGCTTCAGATATAAAGTCAATCGAGGTAATCGCAATAATGACGTGGATACGTCGTTACCTTCCTTCTGCGGTTATCTATCTAATCGAGATTGGTTCTTTCGGAATTCTAATGATGGTAAAACGTTTATCTCTTGCATTGTCCAGCAGATAAGAACTACAGTTGTTAAGAAATGCAATTGATCCTGTGTTCTAATAAATTAAATTAACTTTGAAAAGTTTTTCTTTGATGCAGTAAAATCAGAAAATTTTCAGAAAGTAATTGATAACTTTATAATTCTTCTGGATTCTGAATTATTGGAAAAATTACTCGTTTTTATCTTCTTTTTTTTCACTCTCTCGAGCACCACTATAAAAATATTGCTAGAAAATAATATATAGCAAAGACATTAAAAAGCGAAATTTATCAGACGTAGTAAAATGCAAAATGCACATATACGTATAGTTTCCAGCTCTAAAAAATTAATTGCCAATCAAATTCAGATATGCGCGAGTAACTGCATCGGCATAATGCGCGCAATTTCGCGATTTCAACGGCATAGTAGCCGTTAAAAAAACTGACAGCTGCATCGATCGCCGTAGTCTACGTATCGCGACGTAAAGCACTTTACAAGTATATACGCGCGTGTGTGTGTCGACCCTCAGTATAGCAGACCTAGGTCGCATACACATAGTTCAGACGTTGAAAGGGTGCAAGGGTGTAGATGAAGGCCCTCGTGGACGTTTGAATTACGTTTCCTTGAATACAGGCGAATTCAAGTTTGACCTCTATCCATTCTTCGAATGGAGATGTATCCCGAGCAGTTCCTGCGATTTGGCTTTTCACGTAATTCGCAAATGTTAGATCGAGATCGAACGAACACGATCTTCAGCACATTTCCACCATTTGCCACAGTATTATATCGATTTTGTCTTTTCACAAGCGTGCGCGCTTGTATGTATACAGACACAGACTGGATACAGAAATATTGTTGCTCTTTGCGTAGGTTCCCCTGAAGTAAATAATCCTAGAATATTGCATTTACTTTTTCTTATCGAACAAAATCAATTAAATTCTCCTGAATAGTTGCTGGTTTTTCTTTTAATCTATATATAGTCGACAAATATATTTATATATATTAATGTACCAGATTTTAACATCCGTAAGAGTAAAAAGTCAAGCTTTCATAAATTAATTTTTAATCGACAATGTTCAGAAAATATGTATTATTCGAAAAAAACTCCAAATACGTGTAAATTTGAAATTAAGTAAACTACAAGTTATGGTACTTCAAAAGTATGCTATTTCTAAATTCTAAGATAAAAAAATCAATATTTCTTAATAATTCAAAGAATAATGACCGTTTGATAACATTATAAAACACTGCAAAGTCTTTTGAGTAAAAATTTTAACAACAATTTACATTTACAATTTACAATTTAACAACAAATTCAATAAAATATTTTCTTAAGTTTTTAGATTTCGAAATTGTAAGATTATTAATGAAATGATACAAAACGATAATTGTCATGTCGACAATGAAATGATAATTGTCTTCGCACAGACCATGCTATAACGCGATCGACCTCATAGTTATTAACGAATGGTGCATATTTCTATGAGTATGTTAAAAATTCTCCACGATTGAGCACAGACAGTACAAAGATAATAACGACTGAAGGTTTAATAAGAAGATAATTAAGGACGAGCCGGCGTGTAATTTTGCGCAATTAGAGAGAAACCGCAGGTAAAGCCGCCGTAATATCTCAACCTTCAGCAGCTCAGCGCAACTCGCAAGATTTATGAGTCGAAAATAATCTCCCAAAATTTATTTCGCTGAATTAGTAAATTTGAGATTCTAGGTTTATAAGCACGATAAAAACTGCTGAGAGAATATTTAGATATTTTATTATAATCATTCAAGCGTACAGCGGTATTTTTTGATTATTTATCACATCATATTTTTTCTTAATTTCATATGCAATAAACTGTTTTTTTGTATTTAAGAAATAGAACCTAAAGAATAGTGATCATTTTATATTTCTGAAATATTATCAAGTTTTATTTTTTTATTTATAAATATGAGATAATTTAGCTCGTGCTTATTACACTTTTATGTAGAATATTTTTTTTTTAGATTTAGATATTTATGTACTTATTTATTTAATATATTGCCTACAAATCTTCTTTTTAAATGGTCTGATAATTTGCAAAGTTGCTTGTTTATCTAATCATATAATCAAAGTCTATTCAGCATATGAATATGCTATAAATCTAATCTTTATTATTTGATAATCGATTAAATTTGTTATACCTTTGTTTCCATTTGCTATAAATATATGAAAATGATAAAAGATGGAAGATAAAAGATACCTCATTTCATTATACATTTTCTTTATATATTTAGTAGTGAAGATGTAGTCCAATTACAAGTATCTATCAGTTTCATGCCGGAATTAGAATCGAATGGATAGCAGCTGCGAACCGACGCAATCTTCATCGATCAAAAATCCAGGACTCGCGAGCTAGGTTAAATCATACAAGACAGCGGAAACGTCAACATCTTAAACGAGCAGTGGATCGAGGCCAAAGTGGCGTGTAATTTTTAAGCAATTAGAGAGAGAATCTCTCGTCGATCGAGGGTGACGAGCCGCGATCTGAGTTTGACCAGCGGCTCTCTCCTCTCTCTCTCTCTCTCACTCTCTCTCTTGATCTCAATCTCTCTTCACCTTTCTCTTCGATCTCTCTGTTTCTCCTTCTCTTGGGTATAATGGCCCCAAGCTCGATAATACACGTCGTGCCTTTTGACAGATGGTGCGAGGACCGGCAAATTGCCGCTTTAAGCTCGTCCGTTGCGTTTATCCCTTCTCACGCTAATGCGAGAACGCGGGCCCGAGACGTTGTTTTGATAATTTATTGAAATCGTCGAGGGTCTAAGTGCCGCACCGCGCTCTACGTAAGAGCGGACCCACCGTCCGTGAAATATATGGCCCTGCGAATTACACGAGACGTCGGACCCGCGTCAGTGGGCAACCCGACGATACGAAATTTCCCGACGGAGATACGAGAGCGTGTCGCCGCACTAATATTCTTGAGATACTGAACACTTGGCACATATATCTTGACACGAAGTACCTTATCAGTATCCAATAGAGTTTTAAGTCTCGAGCCTTTCACGTCTCGACTCCTTTAATTACAATATTTCTTCGTTTGCAATACTGAAACGTACTTTCAGAATAATAATTATTTAATATCAATCCATAATTTTACATATATTTTTGAAGACTTTTGGACCAAATGAATAAAACATGGCTTATTTTTCTTATCTGACATACATTAAATTTATTATTAATACTTTGTTATCATTTTACTAACAACTTTCTTACTTTATCCGTATCAAAAGGTCCGCAGTATTGATTATAGATAGACTTATAGATGGACTTGGTGTAACAGTAAATTTTTATTACGCTGTATGTGTTTTAAACTTTTTCATTTCGCGTTTCAAAGTTTACAGAAACAGAATTATGTATACTTATTAAAATAAGTTGATTTCAAAGGCCGCGGAATTATACCAAGCAAGCATTTCACTTATATAAATGTAAGATGGTAACATCGCGGAATTTGTATTCAATCCCAGTTCCCAATTCGGGTATCCGGCGGGATTAAAAGGGCCTTGATTTAAGCGGGACCAAGGGATTATCGGGTCTCCGTTATCTCGCACGTAAACTACATAAAACACAATCGTATCGTATCTTTAGGCGATCCCGCTACTGCTCAAATCCATTATGATTCCGTTAAAACGACAAAATTAATATCGCTCTTATCCGTATTATTAGCAGCGGCTGTATGAAGCTTTTATTACTTCGTTTATATAGTAATGCGCAAGTCTGAAACAATTCTAGACAAATAAATAAGAAATGAGGACGGTCCAAATTGTTCAATCTGTTTTTCGCTGTACTTTAGAACCATTATTAATCTGATTAGCCAGTTTACAACGCGCTATTATGTTTTCTACCGTGTCCCGCATGTCGAGTTCATTGAAAGTGACATAAAATTAGAAGAAAATCGACAAGATTTTCATATCGAAAGTCTGACGTAAAGTCCAAAGCGAATAAAAAATTGATGCATTTTTATTGCAGGCCGACGTTCGACCCATTTTCTAGTAACTGCTTCTTGCAGACAGATCGAATTTAATAGCTAATCCATTGCGTTGAGGGACGAGGAAATACGTCCGTCAATCATGCCGTGATTTCACGCGACATCGCGATGACGGAATTACTCTGCAAATTAATTCACTACTCTGCACGTCGCGTTTTCCTACACGTCGATCAGCAGTGTTATATTCATGGATTTTTATCGTGGTGATGAGAACGAGAGGTTCAAACATTATTGATCGTGGCTAGTATAATAGCACAGATTTATGGCGTATTCTAGAAAGACAAATCTTGCCGGAATACTATATAAATTAAAGAAATATATATGTTAAAGAGCATAATTTTGGTAACAATAATAACAGTATAATCTTTCCATTTGAATATTTTTGAAAATTTCCATATCCATCTATAATATTATACATCGTATAACCATCGTAGAGTAATTATTCGGAATTACGGTTTAATAATGATAAAAAAAATGTTAAAGCGTGTAAAAATAACATTTTATATCACAGCAGAAATTTTCCAATGATTATGTCGCTTTTATCGGCGCTGCAATTTAGTCTAATTTATGTTAAACGACTCGAAATCGGGGGATCATAAAAGATCGATCTTTTGCTTTATTCGTGCAACTTGCCCGTTTCTCTCTCCGGAAGAGAATCTCTATCAAAACGGAACGTGCATCGACCCGGTACTATGGAAATGAATAAATAATGTCTAAACTGGTTAAACGATATTGCACTCCTGGAGGCTGCCGCGCGGCGCCAGATCCTGCATCCATTTGCTTTTGAGAGGCGATCTTTCCGTGCCTTCGTCTATTACTTGGCCCCTGAAATGATTAAAAGCACCGGATGAAAGATTAAAAAATGCTGTGCTGAGAACGCGCGCTAGAGCATGATCGCACGAACGGCTAAAGAACGCGATAGTGCGCCAGCCTGGATGAAATTTGATGTGTCTTGTCAAAGAACATATTACTCGCCATTTGAATGAGCTCTCATGCTAACATTTATTCTTCCAAAATAGCAAATGATGCTATATGAGAGAGAGAGAGAGAGAGAGAGATAGCCTCTTACAATCATTATCGTTCTAGATTTATATTTTATCGCATATGTACATTCAAGTGTCATTCCTTTTATTCTTTCAAAATTTACAGCTCTTAGCATAAATATAAATATAAAATATTATTATTCCTAGATAGTTTTTGATATTTTGATATTTAAAGTAATGATTACATTAGTTGAAAATAAGTATATGGAGATCACTTTGACATACAATTTCACAAGACTGTACGTCAAACATTTTTTAGCAGACGTCATCTGCAATTCACATAGTAATATCATTGAAAAAATATTCAAACGAATATTTTTTTCTGACCCGAGTCTCATTAAAGGGATGTAATAATCATGGTTCTCTCGCAAAGTGAAGAATAATTTTTTGCATTTTTATATGCGCGCAAGTGTGATTCGTTTCGCGGCTATTTTCTCAGTAACGGCAATTACCAAAACGGTAACGAACGCGAGGGAGCGGACTGCCTCCTCTGTAATTGCGAATAATTGAATGAAAAGCGCCGACTTCGCGCAACAGGCGAAACGTCAGTGGCGGCCTTTGACGTACCGACGCGACGCGCCGTTTCGTTAAATCCCTGCACCAACCGTAGTGATGGTGTCGATATTCTCGCGCGCAATATGTAAAATGCTTTTTTAAATATTGATAATAATAACACAAAAAGTGTCGTTAGTAATTTTTAAAGCCTGAAAAGTCAGTCTATTGTTTTAGTGTCTCAAAAAGTGATCAATATCAAAACGACGCTTTTGATTTTGTTCAAGAATTGCGGCACGGAGTCGTCACTACCGACACATCTATATGCCTTTTCGTCACGTCCGCGACGCGCACCGTTCGGCAGAAACAAAAACTCGCGCGCGGTTGTGAAAAGCATTGCATCCGCATCCCCGACGTGCATGCAATGGCGCGCGTTCAGGTGAAAACGCATCGTACACATCGACGTGGTCCTTTATCTTACATGACTGGCTACAAAACTGACATGAAGACACAAAAGAGAATTTTAACAATAGCAATTTTAATAATTTAATTATTACAACATTTAATGGAAAAAACGTCGAAAGGTATTTGTAACGGCAGGAGTAAGATAATATTAAAGAATAATTTAATAATTGTCAAGTATTTTATCGTAATTATAGTTAGGTCTTCTGAATTCTGCTATATTTTCTCAAGACATTTTCTGTAATGCCTCGTTTAGATCTGCACGCTGGCAGATGAATTGCCACGTCAAACTTTATAGAAGAATGAAAAAGCGAGCGATGCGTGTCGAACGTCATAAAAAGTCTCAAATATCACGCAAATGCCAAAACGTTGAAATTAATTGGCACGTACACAATTGCTAACGATAGGTAACGAAGTTCTACAGCTCGCAACTGAGCTACCGGAGAAATGGTTCACTTAATTCAATTCGTTCAATGGATTTTAGCGATTATTGACATTTCGAGAGAAAGAAGATGTTCTTCGGTATTCTTTAGGTAACGTATGTTCATTTTGACTTATCCTAATTTAGCAGCAAACGTTGCACGTGTCCAATATGGCATGGCTGAGTGAGTCGACGTTATCCGTTTTTCCAATATCGGAATTTCGCAATGAAGTGGATTTTAAAAAACCGTATACCTTTGGAAGAATCATCTGACACGTTCGTTAAATTGCGATGGGAAAATTTGTCACTGGCAAGGATATAGGTGAGACGTTTTTATTGCTATTGATTTCCCCGGAAATACGTGCTCGTCACCGGCCATCATTTAAGTATCATCGGCGTTAAATAAAGTTTGGGGCGAGCGTGGGGCTCGCAAATGTCGGTAACGGGTTAGTAATTTGTACGTCTCTCGTCGGTACTCTAATCGCCAGACTGACCGAACCATTGCTTCTCACCTTGCTCGGATCGGCGCAAAAAGAGAAACAGACATCGAACGGCGAGAGAAGAGCGGTTGTTTCTTTAAGTGTGGACGCCAGCAGGCAAGTAGAATCGCTTTAATTTCCGCAACGGACGCTGTAATTAAGGACCCTAGAGCGAGACGCAACGCTCTCTCGCAACAATTAAAATAATGACTAGAGTGCCGTGCGACTGCGAAACATTTAATCCGCGACGTAGGAACCGCCGGTGATCTAAATCGATCGTTTTTGGGGCGTAATCGGCCCACTTTCTCTCGTGGTCTTAATCGTAATTGATTGCCCCGTCGCAATGGCACGCGGAATAACGATAAATTAGAGCTGCGTGAGTCACTTTTCTGTAAGTCCGGGGTATTCGTAATAACACGCTAAATCGTGCTTCGTGGCGGCGTGCTTGATTGCGGCCGCGGGCGCAACCTTCCGAGTAACAAACGTTAGCGTTGCACGACAAGAATACGCGCCCTCGGGACAGTGGCCTTGTAAAAATAGCGTCAGGAACGCGTTAAGGAACGAAGTGACGATGAAGGGAAGAGCGAGTCAATGTTAAGACTCCGGCATGACTCGGAAAGAAGAGCAAAGATGATATTAGGAATGTTTCACTCAGCATATCATGAATTTAAATCGGTATATCTCGTTGGAAGTTGGAAATGAGCAAGATATATGAAAGATATATATACAAAGTGCAAGAATATCGTGGAGAAAATAATGAAAGCAATATCTGCAGTGATGTGGCATTACAGAACGTTTTATTATATTGCGACGATTTGCGGAATTTGAATTGATAACCTCCATCACAAAGATTACTTTTGTTTAGGTTACATTCGAAAAATATTCATATTGAAAATATGCGCATGTCTGTATTCGAAGGCTAGCCGATCGGCGAATATACTTCGAATAATAATTATACGGGATGAGTGGAGAAAATGCGCGCCGAGTCGAGAGATTGACAGGAAATTGCTAGGCTGGGAATTTCGGGAACGAGCCAAATTAGGTTTAGTCTCTTCTCTAAGGTTGCGAGGAGCAACAGTTGTCTTCCACCTATTTCAATTCCCCGATACTTCCGAACCGTGGAGAACGTGCTACTTCGCAGCGGTCGCGGCGGCGACGGCAGCGGCACAATTCTCCATTGTGCCGTCGACAGTGCAGCGTAATGTCAGCAAACGCCTTGAAAGGTCCTCGAGGGAAGTGTGTTCAAAAGGCTATTGTTCCACCCGTGAAACAAGTGTACGAGTCATTCTTTTAAATTTGATTTGGCCGCACAACGGCACCGCAATCACGCGTCTCTCTCTCTCTCTTTTAAGTTTTTGTCTCTTTCTCAACGACTCGTAAATCTCGGAAAATGTAGTTAACTGGATATTCATTTTATATTAGCAATTACAATTTTATGATATAATATGTAATATTTATGTATAAAAGAAAAAATGTTTTTCAGAGAAAATATGGATAGAAATAGAGATAGAGAGGAGCACAGTGATAAATAAAACAACAGAATTGGTTATTTGTTCATTTTTATTAAATATTTTATGTTATGTTTTCTATTTTTTTTAATAATTATTATTAAATCTTTTAATCTATCAATCTCTCTTTATTCATCGATATTCTGTGAATATCAGATTTCTGATAGCTTAAATATTGAGATTTTTAACAAATAGATAATAAGTAAAACTGACATGTTTTCTGTTTTCCTTTTCGAGGTATATAAAGATTCGAGAATAAACTTTCTCTTTGTCCTTCTTCGTAAGTTCACGGTCGTAACCCTGAGTTATCTGCTTGCAAATTAGCACCGTCGATTCTTTGAGGGATGTAGATACGCCGCGGATATGGTGTAATAAAAATGGAAATCGGTAGTGGTATCCTAAAAGATCTCCAAGAGCTTTAGGATTTTTGCGCGTAGCTCTCGTCGATAAATCAGAGGTTTAACCCGGATGATCCTAACAAGGACTCAGCGAGCTCTTATCTGGACCATATTGATTTGCTCCGTCGTGAAAAGTAGTTAAAAACTATCGCAGTTCTATGATGCAACCTGCGAAAGCGATAAATTCCCCTTTAAAGAGACTCTTATATAAGAGACATCGTTCTGACCTCGTTCTGAACCTAAGACGATCAACCTTATCTGATAAATTCACATTTAATATATCGTAATATTTAGCACGCGTATACTCATATAAAATTTTATGATCTTAATATAAAGTTTATAAATTTTAAATTTTAAATTTTATCTTTAATTAAGATAGACGTTAATCTGAAAACGAACAAAAGTATAACTGAATATTCTATCAAAAGAGACTTAAATGATATAATGAACAGTGTATGTGCTTCCGTGATCGTAAAGTAATAATTAACATCTCGTTTCTCAATGAATCAGTTTCCTCCCTCATAAAGGAAAATTCATTCTGCAATGCACATTTTTACGAAAAGGAGCTTTGTGTCTATAAAACGCGATTTTATTTCTCTTTAAATAAATATTAGCGTGCTAAGAGATAAGATTTACGCGAAGTCACGCTCGATGCACAATTTGGAGCAACCAAACTCTTTCCAGGCCGGGGCACAGCGAGTATAACTTGATATAGCTTCAAATTAAAACGGTCTATATTCGCGATCTATGACACGGCGCTCGTTGCAGCACAAAAGGGACGAACTACGTCGTATTTAGCAGACACTTTGCAAAGATATACGATTCGGCAAAGTTCGCCCGCGGGTAAGAAATAAAAGTTTATTCACATCGAAAACTTTCCCCGCGGTATTCGTGATGACGGGAGCGAGAGGGATGGTGGCGGTTGAGGAGAAATGGAGAGTGCACGCTTCGTTTCGCCACCGCTTCCATAAGTTCCGAGAGCAGAATTTCCGTTACAGGGCAGACGTACTTGTCATGTAGATACTTGGCCAAGTACTTCGCTCCGTTCTCAGTCAAAGTACCTACAGCGACGACGAGATGATTCAAAGGCGGTAGCCAGATGTAATTCTCTCTCTCTATCTCTTTCTTCTTTTCGCCTTATCCCCTCTTTTTCCGGCTCTTTTCTCCAGTGAGCATAAATGTGCACATCGGAAAAATGCCGGCATAGTACTCTATTTGGAATCTTGCAGACATTTTACAATACCTCTAGGTATCCTAAAAATGTATCGCTGCTCACCCTGTTCACATCGCGAGAAGAACTACATCGGAAGACGATGTTTTCGGAAAAGTTGTAACAATTATTATTGTTTTACAATTGCTTTACTTACTATGGATAATTATAATGTAGTATTGTAATAGTTATGGTGCATCAATTTAAAAAATGTTTCCTGCTTAATAATGTAATGGACTTTTATACGATCTTTCGAAGATGATATCTTCTTTATACAATTTTGTTACTTACAAGTAATAACAAGAATTTCTCCGTCATTTAAGAAACAATCGTATTATATTACGAAATAATTAAATATTTTCCTTATTCGGAACTCGATGAAATATTCTCTCGCTTTCGAAATTACGCGTTCAAAATTCATCCGATCTCTTACATTTCCATACATCTCAGCGACCAGATTTTCCACGTCGGGAAATTACCAATAAATATCGTCGTGGTAACGAGCCGCGACATGAGACGGAGGGAGAGCGGAGAAAAAAAGGGGTCGCCGATCAAGCGGGGGTCAACTCGACGGTTATAGTGCGCGGCCGCGGACGTCTGTTCCCCATCGGCGTGACAGAAAGAGGACAGGAAATTGTATCAAATTGGAGAGCGGTCCGCGGATTAAGGATCCCTCGAAGCTCTCATGCATTTTTCTCTCTCTCTCTCTTTCTCTCTTCCTCTCCTGCTTTCTCTCACGCCGGGCGGTAAGTTCTCGCACATGCCGCGCTGATCCGGGCATTGTTGTGCAAATCCAACAAAAACCGAAGCGCCCTTCCCATTCTCTGCCTATCCCTTCTGTCTAATCTTGCGAGCCCACTTGAGATCGCAACATGCGGCCGCGAGGCCACACAATTAATTTATGTAGCATCTGAAAAAGAAAGAGAGAGCTCGTCGTTCATCCCTGATGCATCTCTCGCATCGCATTCGCGCGCGAGTTCGTCATTGCCATAATCTCGAGTAATCTCTCGTTGCCTCTTACCGGATGTTGTTTTTTTCTTTTTCGATCTCCCTCGTATTTGCATTCAAAATCACTACGGATTACTTCACGATGGGGCATTGCAATTTGAGATTAGAGATCTGTATGTTTGAATCTATATATTGTTTACTAAAGGTGAGTAAAAAAACATTCGATTGTGATTTGATTCATATAAGACTATAGCTATAATGAATAATATACAATATTCGCAGATGCCAATTAAGTTACTTCTCTTATTCAAAATACTTAATATTTATTAATTATTATTTTATTTATTAATATTAATATATTTAATAATAGAAAAATAATAGAAAATAGAACAATTAGATTGACATCCAATTTAATTGACGTTTGACACTATTTTATTACGACACATCTTCAAGATAAAATAAATATTATCAACTAATTACATCGTATGACAATATGATTAATTTGTCTAATCAGCTAACAATACAAATTTATCTTAAATTTTATTGTGACAGACGTTTTTTCATTTACTTTGTTTTATTTTAGTTTACGTTAATCCATATCGTAGTTCATGCTTTTTTAACTGTAAAATGATGTATGTGATAAGTATCTCAACTGATAACAGAGTACATTAACGCGAGCATATTATTCTTATTGCTTGCATTTTCTATGCATTATTATTTCACGTAATTTTCCACGACGATGCCGATACATGAATGCGTATACCATTTAATTACAAATAGCATCGATTTAATTCGGTGACTCGTCTCATTATCACATCTCATATATTTAATTATAAATGATTTAATTAAATCATCACATATTCGTTAACGTCACGTTAATTTGATAACACGTTTAATTAATACGAGACGACTTGGTAACGTGAATCGTTGCTAACGAATATGCGTGAATTGAGCAAAAATAATGGTTAAAATTACGAAAACATTCAACGAAAATTAGAATCTCCCGTAATGAATTACATCATGTTCATTATTAGTTAATTACACAATGGCCGTAAGGTATAATCAATGTTCCCTACGCACATAGTACAATTTTAAATCTTCATACTTTTCATAGGAATGATTCCTAAATATTTATAATTGACTAAAATTTCAATTTATATTAAAAGTGTCTACAATTTTTTTACAATATATTTGTTAATCTATTTATTATTGATTCTATTTCTAGTGTAAATGTTTTAATCTTTATTTTTATTATACAAATTTTCTTTAATTAAATATATATGTATATTTATAATATAAATTTTGAATTTTGTGCGGTTTAGGAGACTAAACGATATCTAACAGTATCTAATATCTTAATCAAGTTATTAAATACACATTCGCTGTCTACTAAAACTAGTAATATACATAGGGTACAACAGTAGCATAAGGAAACAACAGTTTCTTCGTAGTGTTTGGTAAAATCAATTACCGTTCCGAAATTGTTTAATTACATTTAAAGTGTTACTTCTAAAACTGTAAACAATTGCCAAATAAGTTAAAACATAAGAATTACATCATTTAACTCTTAATCACTTAACTCTACGCGAAACTAAAAATAATTCCGATATCAAGGTGATATAAAAATAAAAATGCGTACACGAGGAAATTATTAACTTTTATTTCCTATGTTAAAACTCGATATACTTTCCAACTGTGAACGCTTTCATCTCATTATACCTGCAAATTTATTCCACATTGTAGCAATCGCAGTATCGTAATCGCGACTAAGGCCAATATATTTTTTGTTTGTTATGCGTAACAATTACGCATGCGACGCGTTGACATTATTTTTATCACGCTATGTAATACCCCCCGCTATGTAATACTTTCCATTTTCAGGGAATGTATGTCTGCCTGGTTGAACTGCATTCTCGCGCATTTGCATATTGAAAAATCCGTGTGCGCGCCGTTTTGCCGGGAATTACGATAAAATGTGTATGTAACTCATTTGACGCGGGACAACGCCGAATTGGATTTCACGTGGCATTGCGTAACGTCATCCAATCACAATAGTGATGCTCGCTGATTACTATCTAAAATGTCATTTGACATTTATGAATCTACAAGCAGCGTGCGTTATTGTATATATACACATTATACAAATATACTGCAAACAGCACGTTCGCGAATTTATTACTCGTTTTATTTTAAAAATATTATCGAGAAATTTAACGGTTGCGACAGTTTTCATGTATATACATATTTATATGTATATAATATTGCTCGAATAAAAATATTCTAGCGCTTGTGATATGATACTTAAAAATAAATGAAGAGAAACATTTCCAAGCTAAATTGATTTTCAGAAAATTATACTTGCATGGAATTAATGCGATTAATATCGTAATGTACTTCAGAATAATTATATTTTCGAAGTAATCACGTCAATATACTTCTTTCATATAACATTAACAATTTAAGAATTTGAAGGAATATTTATTTCAAAGATGTTTATATAGTTTTCGAATCTTTTTAATTTATAGATTTTTAAATTTTATATAAATAAAAAATACAAATCGATCTATGGATAAAAGATTTAGAAGTCTATTGTAAATTTTAGACATATCTAGGAGAGAGAGAAAGATTTTAGCTCGAAAATCGAGATTCGCAGAATTACCTTCCCTCGTAAAATCCTGATCCTGAGCCGTCGACCCTCCAAAACCTGCTCGTTTTTGTCGGACATTCGCAAACGGCGCGATCACACCCCTGTGCTCGTGGGCGCAGAAGTGCATTGTGCCATTGTAAATATAAACTGCGTCTATCGCGAGAGCCGTTTTCCCGACTATTCGTCGCGTTTCTCGGCATATTGCACGCCGTAACCATTTAACCGCGCTCGCGCGCGCTTATTGTACACGGACAGCATATGGCACGGAAGGTAACGTCTCTATTATGCATCTCTTCCCCCTTTTTGCTACTTGATAAATGGCCGCTCGTATTTAACGCGACTAATCGAGCTGCATACATCAATGAAAGAAAGTATCGCGCGAGCGAAAATGGACGGTGGAATGTCCAGCGAAATGGAGTATATTCTTTTTTTTAGCGTATCATCCATTAACTTGCCACTTTTGCCGGAATGACATTTCAATTAGCGTAATATGGCATGGATTCAATGATCAGTGAACGAGATCAAAATAATTTATACTTTTAAGCTATTAATAGGTTTCATTGAGCTTCCTCGATTTCTGTTTAAGAGATATTCAATTAAAGATCCGGTGCTAGGATTAGTGGCTAAAAATGAATACAAGTAATGTCAATGGAACATTATACATATAAGATAAGTACACTGAAAAAAATTCTGGTTAAAAACGGACGAATCAGAAAAATCTTGTAGGATTGATCAAATATTCTGGTTACTATAATAGGAATTCTGATTATTATAAGTTATAAGGATTGAGTTTAATTATAATAACAAAAATTTCTATTTTAGTAACCAGAATATTTGATCAATCCTACAAGATTTTTTGATTCGTCCGTTTTTAACCAGAATTTTTTTCAGTGTATAAGGAAATCGTGTTTATAAATTGCCATTACTTAGCGAAAGACATAAATAATGAAATTAATTGATCTTTGGAAGAACAACTTTCCTTAAAACAGACGTTAGTTTTTTTTACTTTAATTTTATTTAAGTTTTAAAAGATTTTTTTATTTATTTTTGTTTCATAATCTATAAACATGTACATTATTTTATTAGATAAAGTCATAATGATCTTTTATTTAAGGTAACGTATCGTTATTTTTTAAAATGTTAAAGATGATTTCTCGATCCTTCAATAGTAACGCAGCGTGATTCGTGAATTCAGTCTTTTTTCCTATGATTATAAAGAATGGCCATGTAGAAAATACCGGGCAATTTAGTCATAAATCAACGTTGGCTATCGGTGACAACAATTATTTATAGAACGATGGAAACAAACGCATGTTTGGAGAGTTATAGTATATAGGAAATACGCTATAAATACTTGTGCACTCGATCATAAAATAACCAGACGACGATCTTTTTTTTATGTATAAATGTAGTAGTTATTTACAATGTTTTTGCTAACGTTAAAGTTGGTAGTGATTTGTTTTATCAGCGAACAAAATTAACACACATTCGAGTGATATCTTGATATAATACGAAAGCTTAATCGACGTTTGTCAGAAAAGTTTCTTGGAGCCAAGAAGCATGTTTAAAAAAAAATATATGTCAACATTCTCATTTTGTTACGCAGTTTAGGAATTCTATATCAGAATAATCACATATTTACGAGCATACGAATATCCGAAGCAAGTAATCGATAATTCTCACTTAGCCGAAGGCTTCGAAATTCCGTTTGAAAGTGCAGAACGCTTCATTTATCAATCGTTATAGTTGTGAAACATTTCTTCAGTCCGGAACAGAGAAAATCTACCGGGCATGATGAGCCAGTTCGCTTTATGGGTATTCGTACCGACTGCGTGGCACGCAATCGCCAAGCAAGATTAACGCCGCGAGTACCTGGCGGCTAATTGAAAGGGAAACGCGGCGCAGGCAGGATGTGCCACATGCGGGATATACTGTCAGCGGAATCTAATAAGCGCCGGGACCACAGAGTATACACGAGGTGCGGGGATTCTTCTTTCGTTTTGAGCAAAATCGAATTGCCGTCATCCCCAGTGTATACAATCGCGATGCACACGGAATCGGCCGCACCATAATATTCTCTTCTCTCTTCCTTTCTCTCTCTCTCTCTCTCTCTCTCTCTCTGTGTATTCTTATCTCTCTCACTCTCTTGTTTCTCCCTGCTTCTACCGTTCGCTCTCACTCCCCGCAACGAGATTATGGTAATTGACTATCCGACTTGGAAACCCCCATCAGGCATATCAATTACGTACGTATGCATCCCAACCGGGAATTTGCCTTTGATCCGCTCAAACTCCGCGGTAACACAATTCACGCCTGCGTCTAATCTCAAATGGGATTGCCTGATGGCACAAGGGACCATCGAAATGGGCTTTTCCGACTTCGCGGGGCCGCGAAGACCTTCTGGGACCATCGCGCATCGCGAAGAACCGCGGTATCCCCTTATGAACAAATCGTAATCCGGACATTCTCGTTTCATTGTGGAGGAACGTTCTAAATCGAAGAGACAAATTCGGGAATCTTGATAGTTGCAGATACGTAGGTAGCCGTATTGTACGATCTATATGATTTCGGTAGTTTGCTTCATTAAACTTTCACATAGATATTCCTTTTATATTAATTCAGAATTGTGTATAATCCTAGCAATGAAATTATTTATTTAATGTGTCAATTTTAGTAAAATAATACAAAATGATATAGATAAATTTATAAATCTAAATACTTTTGAACATAAACATAAATGAATAGTATATATTTAAACATGTTTTGTATAAAAATAAAAAAAACTTAATTGATTTTATAAAGTTATACTAATTAGGAATTTATTTCCTTTTGTAATCCGTATGACTCCAAAGATATACATATAAATGTGAATTTTATTACTTACAGAAAAATAAAAGAAGTGGTTACTTTTATTCATATTTGTTACCGTTCATTTAATTCAGGGATTCAAGAATAGCGACTCTTCATCTCTTACCAAAATTTACTGGTACGCCTTTAGTTACACCAAATCCAGCGGATGCTGCTATAAACTACTGTAATCTGTTGTAACTTAAGTGGATCATTTCTTTGAAAAATCGTAGAAACGTTGAAATTTAAAGTGGCATTTATGTGAACAGGCATCCTCTTCTTAAATTACTTCTTATCCTACATTAAGCTCTACAAAAGCATCTAATAATATATAAAATCAAAAGTAAAAAGTATATATATCTTAAGACATATCTAAAATTCATGACGATTGTAAAAGATTTTAATTTTATTTCAATATTCATTTTTAAAGAGGTACATTTTACAAGAAAGACAAAGCTAATTTTGATATAACATAATTTATTTATTTTAGAATAACTGTCATATGGAAATTTTTATATAAATTTAATATTATAACTGTTATTGTATTTGTAACAAGACATGTTAACAATTTGGAAGAGATGATTTATGAATAATATTTTTTGCAGAAAATTTTATACATGTATAAAACAGTGATTAAAATTATAATAATAGTTTGATATCATTGTGATAATCTGCGTAATACAAATCCCAATTTCCATCTGCTGGCTGCTGGCAAGTTGATATCACGTATATAGGTACATGATAAGAATATGAAAATTGAGAAGCACGGTGTGTGATAAATCGATATTCGTATCGGATGTGACTTAGGAAATTCAAACCGAGATATTTCTTTCCACAACTTTGAACAACATCAATACATCCCGAGATAACACTCGGCACAAAAATTTATTAGCATGGAAGATGATAGATAATTTGGTTACTAGCTCGTATCGAAACGTTCGTCCCTTTATTTCGCGATACGTAATAATAATTCGCGCATCACGGAACTCTCGATTAAATGTTTGCACTTTTGTAACGTTTATTTACTAAATAACGCCGCATTTTTGAAACAAAACGTAAACGCGCGATAAACTTCGCTAGATTAAAATTACTCTGATAGACATTTGTATTCTTTATTTTGTCCAGCGAGAAATTTTATCGTTCCGGAAGTTGATAAAAAATATGAATAAAATAATAAAATGATAAAAGTGATAGAAAAATTATAAAGAAGATTTAAAATTAAAATTAAAAAATTATAAAGTAGATTTAAAATATTGAAATTATTATACTTGTAGGATCGCAATTACGGGATTGTCGACTCGGGGGATGTTAAATGAGACACTCAACGACACGTTAATAGTTCACAATATATATATATAGTCTTTAATAATTATGCGAATCTCTTACACACACTCTTGCATGCACGCACATCTCTCTGGTTTAACTCTCTCTCGATCTCTGACTCGCACGCATCCATCCGGCGACCGTCGCAACTCCAGCGACTAATCGCGTGCGCACGGCGACTGTCGCAACTCAAGCAACGAATCACATTCATTCTTATTCAACCGACTCGCCAACCCTACATGAAATAAAAAATGAATTATACAATTATAAGATTATAAAATTTTGATAAATATATAAAGCTGTATTCCGAAATATGTTTAAATTTTTTTTCATTTTTGCATAACGACAGTTCACACAATTTTTTAATTTAGTACGAATTACATTAATAATCTCAATTATATTACATTAATAATTAATCTCAATTTTATCATTTTTAATATTTCAATTAAATTTGAAGTTAAATTTTAATCAAGATTATATTTAAAGTCTAATTTAAAATTAATATTAAAAAATTTGATTTGAAATTAATTTATTATCTATTTATTAACTATCAAAAAATACGGTCGTATCTCATGCCAAGTTTATGCGCAGCGAAATCAATTTTACAACTGTCTCATAATTTGAAAATTAATAATACCTATCAAAGTGGTAACTTGATATTTTAACCCATATATTACAATATAATATTCAGTGATAATTATCAGTGAGAATTATAAGATTATTTGAAGAACATTTACGTTTAAGAAACATTTAATATACAACAACAATCTGGATACTTGAAGGTTTATGCCAGGCTGTGCACCAAAGACGCACGTAATAATCCGAACGTCGATCGCCCTTAATCGCCGATAGATTATCGCTGCATAAAAGAAATCATTCTGTCGATCGGTCACCCAAAGTTGTCGCTTATTTGGACAGCATGACGCTTCATCGTTTTCATGCTTCTTCTTCTGATCGAGCGCCACGTCCGCTGCGTAACGGGTAAATCGTTAGATTTATGGTTCTTCCGCGGTTCCACCCTTTCCCTGTAGGGCCGCAGCCACCCTCGGCAACCTCCGTCTCTCTTCTCTTTCACTCTTCCCCTTTTCACTCGTGCGGTCTTCCCATCGTGCACGACAATCCTCCCCGTGCAAAAGCCTGCATCCTACCTTTCGTTTGTTTCGGAATTTATCGAGCATCGCGCTTTTTCCTCGACGAGCAAAAAACTAGATCGGATCCGTTTCCGCCGAAACCGTTCCCGGTTTTCGACTGCGGTGATCGACGAGAGGAGTGCTCGAGTGAAATCTCGTCGCGTATCGCTGCGGGCAACGTGCTAATCGGAATACATCGAAATATGTGATACAGTTGCAGAGAATATCGTGAACTCCGCTTCCGCGCTAACGCTGAAGGCGGAATCGTTCGGAAACGTATTAAGATGCACCCTCGGGACTAATTGGAGCGAAGAGTTGGAGTACGTGCCCGGGTATCAACAAATTAAAGGCGACATCGAATACTTCGATAAGAAAATGTGCTCATTTTGCATTAACAAAGTTAACGACAGTCACGCGTGTGGGAAGTGATGGCGTATGCCCTGAGATAGGAGGCTAAAAGAAAATAAAAGAGAGAAGAAAGTTAATTTACGCACAATGATGGTATTACTCCGGAAATATTCTTGTACAAGCTGTATGTACATTCACTATAGGTAAATCTTACACTGTGCCGTCATCCAATTCAATGTGATTTTGTTTTCGCCTGGATGTTACAAACGCGAGAAAGTTTCGTGGAATTGGTCGCCGCGAGCAACACCATACGATCGGTTTTATCGGTTCTATGTCTGTAATCTATCTGTTATCGAAAAAGAAAGAAAATTGAGTGTAACGATCGCTGATATAAAAACCTCTATATATCGCGGGTACATGATCTATATATATTCTAGGAGAAGGTTGCTTCGTAATACATCGCAATACAATCTTCGGGATACATCGATAATTACTCAAATAGAATAATATTCACATCCTATCATGAAATTATATATACTATATATACTGCGCAACAAAATTAACGCAACAAAAATTTTTACCGAAATTTCACTCAACTTCAAATAATCGTAACTTCGCGAAAACTTATCGTATTTGAAAACATTTTTTTTTTATTTTGAAGCTTGAAGTCTCTATTTTAAAGAGCATTTATCACATTTTGAACTTCTCCTTTTCTCTTTTCGTCATTTCTTCAAAAGTAAAGACGTGTTTGTCTCAAAAAATTTTCACAGTTTGACGCCCTCCACGGGGTCCAATGAATTTTTTTCGCAAATTTTATATATATAATTGAGTATATCTAGAAAAGTACTTAACGAAAATATACTCAATTATAGTGTTTTGGAAAGGTCTCGAGATAAGCTATAAGAATATATAATAAAAAGTAGGAGGTTCCGTTTGAGAAATTGAAGGTGACCTTTACTTGAC
>VBVR01001471.1:0-30218 GCA_011638315.1 Tetramorium parvispinum | reverse complement strand
CATTAACCGATCCTTTATCAATGTTAGTTTATCATTCCAACAGAATAAATTCGATTTATTTTCTCAAAGGTTGTAGCGTTGAAAGATCATAGGGGTTTTTTACCGTTAGCGTAGCGATTGACGGTATACAGATCAGTGACTCGTAGTTTCTCGCGCTTTTGCACACGCGAGACTATGATAACGTCAGGTAAAATCCGAAAATGCTTCTGTCCCAAAGCTCTGTGTAAGGTATTGACAAACGTAAGCATTTCGATTGATTCGCAAAATCCTGCATTCAGTTAACAATCTCCATCAATCGATTTTACTATACCGGAAAACTTATCTTTACTATATCGGAAATATCGATCAATAATATCAAGTTGGCCACTATTTCGATGATTTATTTACAATATTATATTTCTCTTAATAAATCATATAAATTTTCTCTTAATTTTATTTGTAATAATTGTTTAATAGTATAAATAATATATTTTAATCGTGATGTATTTGAGTTGATATTAATTATTGAATAGATAATATAGCTATTAGTTATAGTTATTATTTATACATATTTATTTTGTAATTATATAAAATCGATAAGAGTGAGCAATGCGAACGTATCTCATCACTTTTTCGTAAAAATTTACGTAAGCTATAGCAATGAAAGCAATGTATACTCACTTGTTTCCGGAATTCTGGTATCATGAGCGACTAGAAGTTGGGCCGCAAGTGAGGCCCGATGACCGGAAGTACTCTCAGCTACGCATTCATATCTGCCACTGTCCTCAGGCTTCGCGGAGGATATCACGACTTTCGATCTCCGCCTGTAAATTTAGAAAATTATCTATTTAAATATAGGTTTCATGCTAAAACTTTATGAATACTCACAAATTTTTAATTGTAGTTAAATTCGATTAAAGATACATTAAATATTATAAAATTTTTATTATTATTAATAATGCCAAAGAAAACATAAAGACCAAATGATCACTATATTCAAGAGATTGAAAAAAAAAACCGGAATAAATGGCGCACGGACACATCCTCGTATAGTTATTTAATTACAAACATGTACAACTTCGAATCATTGCACTGGCCCAGATTCAATCGTAACAAAATCCGGACTTTAATTATCACGTTCGTGAATCTGTACACGCGCGTTCATCAATCGATTTTCCTTAACCGATTTTCATTTCGTCAATCGCTCGACGCATGGCAGTCCCGGAATTAACCGTCGCGGGCGGTTCGCATTACATCGAATTTACTGACGCGTCGATAACGGAATTAAATAGTCGATTTGCCAGAACGGAGCCGTTGACGCGTGCCGCGGTAATGGTTCAATAAGCTCGGTCGGCGAACTGCGAATCGGAAATTCGCTTCGTTATGAGCCGCGACGAGTGTTTCGGTCGCCCCGACCTCACCATTACTGACCAAATAATCGAATGTGTTATTTGTGATTTTAGTAATCGAATTTTCTGTCTCGCATTACTGTTCCCTCGATCGCAGAAACTGTGATTGTTATCGTGTTATAAGATTCCATCAAGCGCCACTGATACTATACGCTATCCAAATCACGTTTCTAAGTTGTACTTCAATTACTGTGATGATTGCTTCAATGCCGAAAACTTCATGATTACGCGATCGGAAATTACATCGAGAGAGGTAGAGTTCGTAGGTAGCACGCTAACGAAATTAAACGGAGTCGCATGATCGCAATGTAATTTTCATCGAACGTGAGAGTGGACGTGAGAGAGGAAATTAATCCGTAACTGTACAGAGGACTTTGAAAGACTCTCAGTTAACCAATAATTTCGTTCTATATCGCTATTACCTGTCGTTTAGACCGAAAGTACGTAATTCTGGAGGATATAAGAGCTATTTTGATAAAACGGACTCTTTCAACGTGTCATCAGAATTTCGAAGGATTTGTTTTATCAAGGAAAGAAATTTACGGAGAAAAATATGATAAAAAATAGGTTTTATAAGATATGTTAATTCATCCGATATATAAAATTTTAAAAATTATATGACAAATGCTAAAACAAAAATAATAATCGATAAAACAAACCATTACCAGTGATCATTCTGTTTTCAGCGATATTTTACAATTTAATAATTATTCTCATCAAACTATTTTTGCCGAATAATTGTTTGTAACGTTAAGTTACTTGGTAGATTTCATTTCTCCTCTATAATCGAAAAACTAATATATCGACGATTTGGACGAGTATTATCTATAAATGAGTCGAATATCAGCGCCAGCATTGAGACACTTTTATTTCTTTCAGAAACAATTCTTTTCGGATCATTCATTATTTATAACAAATTAACTCATCGTCTGTTTCGTATACATTTGATATTCAAGTTCTTATTTCATCGATTCCTCTAATGTGAACACGGCATTCCGTAGCTTTATCTGAACGCGCCAAATGGCGCGTTAACTCGTTTCACGGTTAGGTCGAGTTTATCGGCGTCGAATAATGGAATTAGACGGCCGATTTGTCGAGGAGGAAGAGGCAGTAGTCGCAGATTCGCTCCATATCGTCACGTTTGAGTAACTTTAGCTACCGGGGCACTATGGAAGACGAGAGGGGCAGAAGGGGAATTAACTTATTATTATCTTCGCCGGGATTTCGAAATCCTCCGAACGGAGTTGCTCTCTGGGCCGAATGGCTGCTGCTCAAAGAGATTCCATAAAGTTTAGGTGGGCAGGAAATTCTCGTCCTCTCTCCGGGGAAAATCGGGGACTCGAATATCCACGCTGCAGTAAAGAGCAAAGCGAAATTTCTCTGGACTCTTTCTAGCCGGGGCAAACTCGTTTTTCCGTACGGGAGAGTCCGCGTGACCTCCACCTGTGAAAGTTCCATATTTTTGAACGTGCGAGGAGAACAAATTTAATAAGTTCAAGTGCACACGTACGCCGAAAATTCAGCCGATGAGATCGACAAAAGTAATTTTAACAGCCGAGGTCAATAGCGCCGATGATCTAGGGTTTGTTTCTGATTCATGTTCTTCTTGCGAGGAATTAAAATCGATATAATATTGATGAATTTTCTTTATGCTATCGTGGAATAAAAAATATGTCAATCTCACTTGATTTATTATAAAAATAGTTTTTTATTTGAAATTTACTAAAATAATTCTTTATTATTTTCATATATTTTTGCAGATATGTACAGTTTTTGTACAGTATTATTATTTTTAATTGATAAAATAAAAATTCACTTATTTTAAAATTGCAATAAAAAAGTTGACTAAAATAAAAATGATCTATGACTTGTCCTGATTTTTATACTTTTTTTTACAATTGATTGGATTAAGAGCAAATTGAAATAAATTACGTAGATATAAAACCGTAAGATTTTTAAATAAATTTCGATTGGTTTATTCGTAACCTCTCTTCCGATTCTTCATTTTTTTTGCGAATTGATTTTCAGTTTCAAAAAATTTAAAAGTCGAGACTAGTTCTATTAATTTCTCATCAGTTTTCTATGATTAAAAAAAATTTTTTTTAATTGAGCAATATCTTTGATTTAGTTTTGGATTTTTGCAAAAAAATTTAAACAATACATGAAAAGTAATATTATGATGAAATAAATGTGTTAAAAATTGTAATAAAATATTAAAAATGATAATAGTTACATCTTAATTTTTTAAATATTTAAAATTATTTTTTACATAGCACTTTTATATCTTATATTTTTCTGTACTCCTTATTGACTTGTTTCGCGAACTTTGAGAATTCGACAAAAATTCTGTGTTGTTTTTCGAAAAATACACCATATTATTATGATGCCTTTATATTTCTATCAAGATGATAAGTGAGAAAAATGAAAGAATTATTGTTTATCTCAAGAAACAAGGATTTCTTGTTGAAAATACTAGCAGTGCACCACGGAAGGCCTGTCGTGATGCCAGAAATCTTTGCTAAACAGATTTCATTTCATTTACATATCTTTGTATTTCTTGCCAGACCTGAGAAAGATCTCGGACTTCGTTTTATCTTCTGTTACAATTGCTTAGCGTATCAACGTCAAAAGATCGTAGAAAAGAGAGATTCGCGAAATACGCTACGCGTTATAATTAAACGTTTGCATTTTTTAACTGCCTCTACTTGACACCGACTAACGAGTTTCTGCTGGTCACAGCAGAATGAGTCGCGGGCTATTAACTATAGTCGTGAATGAATAGATTGTCGTGATAAAAACGTCCTATGTTCTGACTGTGCTTTACGAAAAAATTTTTCATATCAATTATATGATATTTTGGACATCGTACATGTAAAACATCAGAAGCAAACGTAGAAAAATAAATGGAAAAAAGAATTCCGTATATGTATATATTATATACAGAGTATCCCACTCTTTAATTTTCACATCGTAATAACATGAAAATGGCGTTCTGATAAAAACTGTTTTAGACAAGAGTTATATGGCGTGAAGAAGAACAAATAATGTTAAAATTAATTTTCGAAAAAATCGATTCTTTTTGTCAAGGTTATTGCCATTTTTTTAAATGAAGTTTTTTTTTACGTACTATAATTCTTTTGGTTATTCTGCATTTATAAGATGGAGTTATCGAAAAATCAATATTTAATTGATTTTAATCAATATTAATTGTTAAAAATTAATATCACATAAACTATGATTGATTTTTTGGCAACTGTATCTTCATACTTTTATGCAGAATAATGAGATGAATCAATTAATGTAAAGAAAATACATGATTGTTTTTTAAAAAAGCGACATAGTTGCATACTGCAAATTGCATAATTTTTGCGACGTGAAAGTTAAATTAGTAATAATAAATAACAATAAAGTAGGATTGTATATGCATAATAAAAATTTCAAAAAATAAATTACAAAAAATACATAAGTTTTAAATAAATAAAAATACATAAATTGCAAATAAAATAAGAAAAGTTCCCGAACGTTATGACGACGTTGAAAGTTTTATGTAATTAATTCTCATATGTGTCAATCGTGGACGTTTTATGTAATGTTCGAGCATGCAGTCAGCACTTATTGTTAGATGGTGTGGCGTTTCTTTTAACCCCGTACGATAAAATGAAATCCGTTTACAACGCGACTATGAATTACGTAGAAAATCACGGGTGGTCGATGGTTATATTATACGAGAGAGAAGCGCTTAAACGTTATTGGAAGCGTTACAGGAGAGAATCTCTAACTGCGATCTTCACAAAGAAACGCCGTAAGATTAATTGTAATGCAAACGTATAGGAAACGTAAAAAGAGAGCGGGAAGAACCGCTTAAATCGTGCTGAATCTTTTTTTGATGCGTGCAGCAGTAATTGCAGCAATTTTGTAAAATGAGCCTATCTATCGTTGAATACATACACGCGACCGTGTAAATACTGTAACAGATAATTGGCATGATGCAACTTTGCAGTTGCGGTATACTATCGTTACGTCGATTATTCGACTCGATTTGGGACACGCGGCGCCTGTCATTTCAAATTGCTCTTCGGACGATTACTGCATCATCGTCCGAAACGCAGACACATGCTGATCGTCCTTACTCGTATCCATCGTATTCGTGCAGTTTAGACCACAGTTAAAATGCCGATCGATGTAACACTCGCAATTTAATCGAACATTGCCTTTGTCACACGTATCGTACAATGTCACGCTTATCTGAATTTCAATTTCACTCCACGTTTTTGCTACACATACATTCTACATAATAAATAAGGTATATTTTTTGTAATAATATGAAGAATTTTCACTCTTAATACTGCATTGCACAATAAACGAACTTCGTAATTAGATCTATAAAATTAGCATCCTGAAATTGGTGAACAAAAAACGGTTATCTATGGACAAATGTGGACAATTAAATACTAATCAATTTTATAAAAATTCACACTTCGAGATGCCAATTTTATAGACTTCAGTAACAATCTTACTACTCGCACAACCGAAAAAATTTTACAACACTAAAACATGAAATATAAAAACTTCGAAATTCTCAAAGATTTTCATTTATCATCAACAAAGTGTTCGATCGTTTGGAACATATATAACTAGCTTAGTTTATAATATGTAAACTAGTTGATAATATACATAACGAAGTTAATTTGCTTGAGATATTCTGTTGCTATTTAATTTTGATAGTTAGCTCTCGATTAGAACCATGCCAAGTATTCCACGAGGACAGCTACGTAAAGAGCATTTCGTAAACAGGTCTGTTCATCCCCTTTAAGCAATTTCACATGCGCGCGTTTACGAGATACACACGTTCACGAGCAGGAGAACTAACGCGAAAAGGTTGAATGCATAAGGAAGATAGCGCACTAACTGTATATGAGAGAACTTAAAAAAAAATACTACGGCGAAAGAAAGAGCACGAGTCTTCGTGCAACTGACAGAAAAAGAATAGGGAAAGAAAGAAAGAGAGAGAGAAAGCAAGGTTTCTAATTCGGTGCCGCGGCAAAAATCGACACTCTGTCTAGACTTTAACGGCACTCTCCGCTGTCTTGTATATCTCGCCGCTTGGGAGGAGAGAAGAGCTCAGAAAGTTCGAAAAAGCAGGGTGAAGTATGGAGGGGGAGGGGGAGAGGAGACAGAGAGCAGAAGAAGAATGAGAAAGAAGGCCCGACAGAAGAAGTAAGGCAACGAGGCGAATGCGGAGAACGAAGAGGGAGTGCGAGAGAGGATTAGATTTCTATTTATACGTATACCGTACACTTCGTTCATGGCTCGTCCGCCGCTCTTTGCGCTCTCCTTTCATCTCGTTACGTCTCTGCGGCTAGTTACCGTGCGCCTCGCCTCGCCTCGCCTCGCTCTTCTCCCGCCTTCCTTTGACGGCATACGGAGTCGATCCATTTTCTAACGACGCGCCAGGCAGATCGCCAAGGTATCCCCCTGCCGCGTCGGTACACGTCGCATCGCTTCAAGCGAGTTCGGACACGCTAAGTTCCGACGCGCGAATTGGACTCCGAAGTTACCGAGAGGTCGGGCGCCAGTTGGAGCAAGAGGGTGAAAGAGGATCGGCTTATCCGCGATCTTTTCCCCTCCCGGGGATACGCTGCGGTCGAGGCTTTCGCCGTTATGACGTGGATCCGTGGTTTTCAATGAAATACCACGGAGAGAACGATCTCGCGTCTCGTTCCTCCATCCGTATATACCCTGCACGTGTAGTCAACTCGTTTAAATCTCTTCGGGTTATTCCGAGGCTGCGCTGAAGCGTTGGAAAGGGATCGCGCTCGAGTGTCTATTACCTCTTCTCTCTCGAGAAACACGGATCACATGTGTGAAAAGTTCGATCCTAGGTACTCGCTTGCATTTACATTCTCGACTTCCTGAGAGTCCAGTTAATTTATTATTTTGCCTCTCTCTATTTGGTACATCGAGAATGGCTAATTATCAAGTTAATTTGGAAATTAAATCAACTATTTATTTTCAAAAACATTTTAAAATTCATTTGAAAGTATTGCTTTACTGTATTTTCACAATTACATTGTTGAAGTATGTTGCACGTATTAATTACTACTGAACAAGTTTTGAAAATGTATCGCAAATGCAAAAACAGGTAAAAGGATATTAATTTTCAATTGTAACAGGCAGTAGCGAATGTTTGATATTTTGTCTATACCGATTGTGTATAACATATGCTAGTAAATGTGATAATTAAATCTCAATTGGAATGCACTTGTTTATCGTATAAATATTTGTTGCAGTTTTGCGTGTGTACGAAAATACGCCGAGAGAGCGAAAGAGACAAAGAGAGTAATGAATTCAAAATTGCGAGACTTGTCGAGATCTCTCGTTTAGCGATTAAAATTCATCTCGCATAATTGCTTATTATCCAGAAAATAATTAGTCACGTAGTTTCATAAGCGTGCCGTTTGTTTTTAATTAAATCCTATGGGAAAGTGGCGCAACGATTTTCGGCTCACACAGTTCCTGAGTCGTTCAAATCTCTTCAGGCTATTCCGAGTTTCCGTTTGCCGAATCGCGCAAGTTACGGAAGTCTCTTCGTCAGAGATCAAACGCAGGCTATATCGCTCCCGGATATGCGGCGATGAGCGAGAGTGTACGAAGTTATCGGCTGGAAGTTGTCGAAAGTTAGGTGGAGCTTTAGAGACGCCCCTCGGATTTAAGCATTTAAACGTCAAAAAGTGAAGGGTATTTTTGCCGAGGATGCCAAAAATCGATGGCTTTTTCCGAATTAAACTGATATTATGTAATGTTATTTTAATTCGATCGATTAAGTAATCAAAATTTTATAGTAATAAGCTATTTATTTATGTACCATTTCATATTGGAAATAATTCAATACAAGCAATCTAACGCTTGCAGTAGTATCTATTAGTTTATATGTAAATATATTTTAATATATAAAATTAGTAATAGGTATATTTTAATAAATAAATGATGTGACTCGAATCGAAAATTGAAGCGACATATATAAAATACACATAAAATAGTAATTTAGAAACGCAAGAATTTCAGAATTTATACATATTTCTATATTCTGAAGAGTTTTATCGGTAGTGGTAGTAGGATTAGACAGTAACTTCAAAGCTTAGACGGTATTAAGTCTTAAGAATAGCTTCTATGATGATCCTAAGTGAATGCACTTTGTGAACTTCGCGAACTGTGCGATAACTCGCGAGATAAGAAAGTATGAATTGGTTATCATATGATTAATCTAATAGATTTTGTACTAAACTTAAGTTAGTATCTTAAGTTAGTATTTTAAACTTAAATTATTCTCGTACGTTTATCATCAAAAAGTAGATATGCTTCATGAACCTCGATGTACAATCATTTTCATTATTGCTTGCTTGTTATTAGGATCAGTTATGGGAAAGATAGCTTCGCATGATGAATGCATTATCAGATTGTAAGAAGAATAGATTTTTTTTTCAATATTAAGGAGTTTGAATAAAATCAATGTTTACAATTTCATCTGTCATTAAAGATGCAACGTCCGTGAACATTTCACGGATTTCGTTTGTCGTAATAAACATGTAGTTAAAGACGAGTAATAATTACGATTCTGCTCCGTCGTAATTTCTCGCATACAAATATATAAAATGAGCACACAAGTATTTCGCATCTAAAACACTAATTAATAACATATATTAAATTCTTCTTTATCCTCCTTTTTTTCCAACACTGTCCTTCTTCTCGATCCATTCGGATTCTCGCGAGAAGAAGAAAGGGTAGGAAGGAAGGAAGGAAGGAAGGAAATGAAGGCAGAGGGTGTTCGAAAAAAAACGAGGGTGGCAAAAGTAGGAGGAAAATAAAGCGTCGAGCCGCCGGACATTTCGCCGCGAATTGCGGTCGCCGTTCGCGCGCCCCTTCCCAACAGCGACGCCGGCGTCGCGACGCGAGCATTACGCTTAATTTGCCTTCTGCGTTCTCCGCCGTTTGCCCCCTGTCTCTTTTTGTCGTCGCTGTCGGGAGATATGCTGCAGCGGCGGCGGCGGCGGCAGTTTAAATGGAGTCGAGGTGAAGCAACGAGGGGAAAAGATTGCGAAGTCGAGATTGGATTTTGGCTGGAGTAGCATTATTTGAGAAACGGAAATTGGAAAATCCTCAAATATTATTTTGTAAATATCTACAAAAATTGTGACAATGAGCTAGTATGTTAATAAGCTAATAAATATTCATTCCTTATATTAAATCTCGTATATATAAGTAGTCATCAAGTATTCGCATCATTAAAAGACGTTAAAGAGCCATACACTAATAACCAAAATGAACAGTATTTTCTTTTACGCCTTCTCTCTCATAACCATCCATCAATGGTAATTCTGCAACGGGCTTGGTCGATGATCCTCGCGACTTTCATCGATGCTTTTAAGTCGTCAGAGTAGAAAATGTAGCTTGTCGTGGATACATCAATGTACCTTGTCGTACAGACAGAAGTTTCTCATTCACGGGCTTTCGTGACGGCTCGATGGTCGTGCCAAATGCCGTGGAATGTTGCAATTCGATTGACCGGCCGGGGAAATGGATTCCTAATGGTGGACGTCACTGCGAACGGCGCGGCAGAACTATCAGTCTTGTAATGGAAACGGCATGTCGTGGAAACCGGCAGCAAGCAGAGAAAGGAAGATACACTCACAAAGGCAGAAAGCGCTGGACGAAGGCAGAGAAAGGAAGTAGGGAGGGAATATCGAATGAGAAAACGAGAGAGAAGGAAAGAAGGAGAGGGGGAGAGAATCTTCCTACCTATCCTCTCCTCGACTCTCTAAGTCTGTTTTTCTTCCATCCTGTAGAAGTAGTTAATGGTTTTCTTTTGGGCGACTTGCCTCGCTGTGTTAATGCCTCTGCCGATTGAATAGAACCTCTCTCTCTTTCTCGCTCTCTTTACCTCCGTTTGCCGTTCCCACTGTCATTTCACGGCACTGGCTCCTCGTCTTTCGTATGCTCGTCCTTTTTCCATCTGTGCATCGACGTTCTCACCGCGCGAAGGCATCCTTCTATCTGTTCCGTCTGTCGACGCCCCCTGAGGGCGATTGTATCGATAAGTGGAAATCGTTTTCAATGCGGTAGAAAGCGTCTAAGAGTTCCATACACATGGAGTGCGTCAAGAGTCGCGTACGTTCTCTTGGCCATAGATGTAGCAGAGATTGAAAGAAAAATCGATTTCCCTAATGGCGGGTTTAAGTAGAACCATAGTTTAACTAATTCCCTTTGCCTCTTCCAGAACAAAAATTAGAAATAAAAAGAGACGACAATTTTGTTTGATTAATTTAAATTAATCTAATCGATCTATATTTATATATAAAATGTTATCTCTTTCAAAGAACTACTACTAATGAACTATTATATTAAAGTTATTGAAAATTTGATTTTTCGAAATTAAAAATATTTTTCACAAATTAACTTTTAGATGTAAAAATATATGACAAATTCTTCATTTAATTCCAAGTGGGTTTTGCTTTATTTAACAAAACATTGCAATTCGTGAGTTAATTGCAAACATATTGAAAACCGAATGTTACAACATTGTGAGAATAGCGACAACAAATCACAGGAATATACGTGATTTTTAATAGGTCCTGTATACATGTCGATGAAATAGTTAACGAGAATGTTCAGATTTTGCATGCATCCGATGTAATTTAATGAATTTATCTGACAACAATTTTCTTTTATTTCGTGAACGGCTTGAAATAATGGCCGACCACTCGTCTACCTTTATCACTTGTTTTGCTAGCCGATGATATTGAGCATTAATGCATTCGCATTCTGACTTGCCATTTGCAGCGTTTGCTGTATTATTTATGATTAATTTGCCAAATTAAATTTGCACGGTTGTTGAATAATTGCTATTTATATTTAAATATTCCCGATTTCAATTGACATTTAATTATAAATTTTCACAAAGATGAACACGGAACTTAAAAATTAATGGGATAAATGCAAATCATTTTATATCGCGCAATTTATATTCGAGATTACATCACAAAAATGAAATTTAATTCGGCCCGTTACTGAACTTGAAATATCTTTTTAAAATTTTATTTCCTTAACACAATTTGTGATAAACTTATTCCTTGACATTTAAAAAGTTAATATAAAAGTCTATTTCGAATGTGTGAAGTATTGTATCTATAAAATTATTTTTCAATTAAAAAAAATTTTAATTTTTATGAAAGTATATATTATTTTTATAAAAACAGCTTTTCAAAAAAATTATTGTTTTATTTGTGAGTTTGTTTAATCTTCGCTTTATAATCACATTATTTGTCGATTCTGAAAGCTTCTCATACCGAGTCGCTAGTCGCTGACTCACTCTGTCATTTGAGATATCATCGTCGTCTCGATTACGGATCAGTTACGTTAGTGAAATACGAATAACTATGGCTAGACAACACGACGCTTCTTAACAGCCTCCGACGCGACGCCGAACACGATTTCTAATTTTAGTTGCGACAGAATCCAGGGCCGTATCTCTTGCCTTGCGCAAAGATGCACTCTCCTTTCCTGTCGTAATCTACCTTTCTTTCTAATGGAACTAATCAATGTTTAAATTCTGCATTCGTAAATCTTAAAACAAGACACAAAAGTGCATTAAAGGTAATAGAAAAGTAATCTATATTGTATTAAGTGCAGCAGTGAATCGCTAAATCTAACTTTCATCACTTTTAAGTAGAGTTTAGAAAATAAAATAATATAATTATGTATTTCTACTAAAAAACTTACTAGTTTTTGTAAATAATATTAATATATTTTATATAATGAAAATTTTCTGATCTGTATTTTTATCAGCAAGCTTGCTAATCACAGTTGAAACATATTTTTGGTACTAGGATGAAATCGAGACGCACTAGAAAATATATTTTTCCCTTGTCTGTCAAGCGAGAAATCTGATCCGCATGAGTCAAAACTTATGTACATATTAATAGCTCTTAAATTTCATAAGTATTGAGTATCGAACTGAGAAAATTTGAAGCTTAAAAAGAGAACGATTACTCATGTCAAAATAACCTTTAAAGCGTGATGAATTATAGAATACCTTTTTCTGGTACATTTTTGTATTTTAAAAAACATATTGATTAACAAGACAGCAACATGTTTCGTTTGTTTGACATTAATTTTTTCAAACTCGATAGACATGTCAGTGATAATTTTGTCTACATTTGAAGAGTAAAGTATATCTTTGTTTTGTTTGGAAAAATATTTATGAAAATTAATCTGTTATTATTATTTTAATTTTTTAATTGTTTAAGAGAATTGCAAAATTGTGTGATTTTAATAAGTTAAGAAAAGAATATATTATATATCATAATAATAATTTTTGAAGCGTTTTTTATCTAATTTTTGATTTATCAAAATCATACAATTTTATTCTTCTCTTGAATTAAATCTAGAAACAATAACAATAAAAAATTACTTAACACAAATTAATTTAATCCAAAACGAAGATAAATCTGACTTTTTAAATAATACAATACAAAAATTTAATAAAATGATTTTTAATAGAATGATTCACATCATTTATTTACTTCGTCATTAAAGAAAAAAACTAAATAATTCGCACATACACAATTAAAATTTATTAATATGTTATTTACTAACATGCAATATGTATTGTATAAACGAATAGAAACGAATTCTTTCGTTAATTAAAATTCCAGTAACAATTTCCATTCGAAACGTTCTTTCGACCGATCGTAATTAATCGTTATTTTAGGCAACGCTAACGAGTCCACAAAACATATCACAAAATATGCAACAGCTCGTGTATCGAAATCAATTTGAAATACAAGAAACGGAACATTCGGCGTACAGCTATTTCGTATATTACATTGTACATTTACGAAATGGCTACACGAAGTTTTGTAGTGTGAAATATTTTGCAGAAGCGCGAGACTACCTGGCCTTGATGTTTGTTTTGATAGGAGCGCGTTAGAGCGCGATACAGCAAGGCCGCCGCGCACCGTGTTATCAGTCGCACAGTGACAAGCGAGCAGACACCGGCGCGACGCAATCGCTCCGCGTGTCTTCGCGTGGCTGTGATGCGTATTAAAAAATGCAACCATATCTTACGAACATTATTATAAACTGATGTGATTAATCTTATGACAAATAATTATCTATCTCCAGTGAGAAATGATTGGTTAAATCGATATCGATTCGATATCTTTCGCGTTGAAAAGGCATCGATTCGACATCGATTCGATCATCATTTCTCACTGGGATCATGGTTACTTAAGCAGATTTGTTTTGTAATTACATGAATTGATTGACACTCGATACATTATTTCTTCAACGTGTGGCATCTTATATTTACGCACGGTTTCGCGTATCATTCACGGTATCATTCACAAAATGTGAATTCAAGTGGGCAAGTAGCAACACGAACCGCTCCATATTTTCCTTCGGAGCATTTTTCTTCGAAAATATATACATCGCGAAATAGATCGATTGCGAATATTATTGCTTATTTAATGTATTTAATTAATAGAGATATTTATCTATAATCGTAATTAAATCTGTATTTTCATATTTGTCGACCGCGCATATGAATCCAGTAATATCGGTGTTAAAAATTTCTTCGGTGCCTTTACACATGAAGTTGGCCGCGTGCAAAGTTTTATCCTTCTCCTTCTATGTCTCCCGTATTGGATGGAGAGAAAACGCTAACTTCTGAACGGCCAACTTTATATGGAAAGACATTTCTGATGCCGCGTGACGTCAAGATTCATTCGTTGCGAGATGCTACGCGTGACAAGATTCCGTAACACAATTTCAGATCGTAATTTCGTGTCTTCCTATTTATTTCTCACAGTATAGTAATACACAATGATGATGTGCGTTGACAGTGCCACGCGTAAAGTGTCGCGCAATTATTGCATTTCGATAATTGATGTGCATGTATTAACGTAATTAACAGTGTTTTCGGGAATGTTGTGTAACAAAGGAATCTGAAAGGAGGAGGCCTAGGAGGCATCAGGCAACAATGCAACCACGGGTGAACATATAATCTATTATTCATAAATAATTTGTCCGTATAATTTGTCCATAGAATTGATTTTTTGTAATCGTGCGGAATTATTCTCTGAAATAATTGATAACTTGAGGCATTTTGCTGTAATTTATATTAAATTTGTATGTTACAGTTCAACGTAATTCGTCTTCTTGCAATTCTGCTGCTGCGTCGAATCGGTGAGTGATTAATTATCTCTTATTCTAATTTAAGGTAATGGATTTATGAAAATTGAATCGGATACACAAAAAATATATAAATACGTATATTAATGAAGTAAGAATAATAGATATGTATATCCTTTTGTAAATTCATTATTTTAAGATAAGTGAAAGAAAAAATTAGGGCTGATATATTTAATCCTTGAATATGTGAAATCGTGAAGTTATTTATT
This sequence comes from Tetramorium parvispinum, assembly GCA_011638315.1. NCBI lineage: Eukaryota > Metazoa > Arthropoda > Insecta > Hymenoptera > Formicidae > Tetramorium > Tetramorium parvispinum. Next base: position 15,373 of record VBVR01001471.1, on the reverse strand, counting down.
GTGTATATATATTTAAAAAACTCGTTATATCAATGCATTTGTTAATTTTGAGAAGAGAAAGAAAAGAGAGATAGAGAAAGGGAAGTTAATAGTTCAATTATTTTATTTTTCCTTTTTTTCCTTCCCAAATATTTTTTAAATATACTTATTTATAACTTAAAGACTCTTAGTTGAAGTTTTCCTATAGTTTTTCAAGGATTAAATATTATATAAGCTGATGTAAGAAAAATTTATCGATATACATGTTGCATGCATAAATAAAAAAGAAGAAAGACAGGAAATATATTTCAAATTTACGCGTTCCATATTCTAGTGAATTTACTCGAAAACATGCTAATGATCATTAATTTTATTTATTATTAAAATGCGTTACTTTATCTTAATTTTTCTTAATCTTTCGTAACTATAGTCTTTCATATGTATCGATAATTTGATATTTGAAACAGAATAACGTGAAATTCAATAATTATTCTGTCGCGTAATTAATTGCGGAGTATACTGTTATACTCGTACAAATATTTTGATGACCTCAGGTGGGAATAATTATTCTACTTTTTAATAATTGATTGTTAATCAAAACTAAATTAAATGGTCTGCGTATCTTAGGATAAAATTTTATTCTAAGTATCTCACATAATGTATTTTTGAGACAAGATTTATGTAACACAGAGAAAGAGAGAGGGAGAAAAATATAATCTTTAGAGTCACGGAACTGTCGATAAAAAGTAATAAAGAAATTCCATTGTAGACACGTGCATTATTTCAGCATTACGGAATTGACGCTGCGGTGCGAAATTCGTGTCTGCGCGGTGTAACGCGTTGCGTAAGTTTTGACATGTTTCGCAAGCTAACGGAACTAAACTGATAGACCGCGGAGAATAGAGGGGAAAACATCCCCGCCATAGTCCGGAGGGATATTCCTGAGAAATGGTCGGAATCGTATCCCGATGGGAGGTAACTCTTGTCGCGATACCTCGTTAAACCACACGGATTTTCCTACTCGAATCTCGGCGGCATCGCGCTGCTCCCCGGACGACGCGAAAGTCGAGCAAGTTTTGCTGGCTGTACGAAGCGATAAAGCGCTTCGATTACTATCGCAAATACAGCTTATGTCACTTCTGAATTCGGGGGCCTTCGAATGCTTTTTACTTCGAATTTCCCAATGATTTATGAATCTTACAGTGTAATATTTTTTCTCTTTCTCTCTCTTCGATATTTACAAGCTCTTCTATCTTTATAAAATAATAAAAAAATAGCGCGTTCAATTTATACATATATATATAATTCTAATAACTTGATAATTTTTCAATGGAAGGTTGAAAAATAAAAATTAATTACGAGAACATATAGTACGTTAATTTAAGATAAAATAATAAAAATCCTAATGGATGAAATTGCTTCGTGCAAGCACTTACAAAAGAAACGATCTAAGTGTTACACAAAAATTTATTACGGTCAATAAGACAAGAATGGTTGACTCGTGCCATTGCATCGAATAGTCTAGCGGTTCTCTTCGTATGGTATCGACGATATATCAATCGTCACGATGTTCACGCGATCGACAGAAATTCCAATTGAAATTTCGCAGCACTTTTCGGAGTCGAGTCATGCAGAGTCGAGACACTTTCTCGTATATCCGGCGGTCGAACTTCCCTTTCGCCCTGTGTTTATGAAAGGCACCGATCATCGACGAAGCAGGAAAAGAGCTTTGATTTATGATGGCGTTTTTGCCCCTGCGACCTTAAAGAGCGATTTTCCGTTCCGGTAAGCCGAGCCTAAAGAGGTGAGGCGAGGCAAAGCGACGCCGAAATAATATCAGCTTGCCGAGAGCTTGCGATGAAGCACAGGTAGTCAAAAGCCTCGTGCGGTGTTTTCCTGGCGAGCTTGACGTTCGGGTTATAAATACCATGAGCTATCAATGGCGCGACTATCGCCATTCAGAGCACCGGAGAGAGATACTGATGAGAATAGGAAGGCAAGTGTATAGGGGGGAGAAGACTACTAAGAGAGAATAGAGTAGAGAATAGAGTAGAGACATAGAATGAAGTGAATATATATGGATTTATATCCCGGTTAAATTTAGTGTCTAATAAATTACCGAGAGCTATTGCAGCAAAATTTAATGTACTTAAAAAAAATTAATCTATTATTAAAATTTAATTTTTTCTTATCGGAAATATAAATAAAAAAAATAAGAAAAGAATAATAATTATTCCATGTATGATAAATGATACAACCTTTTCAAATTTCACGCAATATCAGATACGTCAGTAATCAAAATGATCGGAACATTTGATTGAAACATTTCAAACTTAACATTCAGATATTGACAGCATTTGAATGGTAGCTGGATGTTATATACAATGTGAAAATATTTTTAATATATAGAGAGGAATAATTATCATTTAAAATCATTGAATATATCAATATGATGGAAATTATTTACGAAATAACGAAGTCCCCCTGAAAATTATCGATACTATTTGCGAAGGATTTCTATTATCACAAGAGATGAAATTCTCAAAAAAGAGAGTTAAATGTTCCTGCTTGTAGCCATAAAATTTTCAAGTTTCTTTGTTAGTGATCGTATAATTACACGATATACTTCAAAGTGTGCCAATCCTACGACTCATTTTACGCATCGCGTTCAAAATATCACGCTGAGAAAATGATCGCGGAATCACGGAGTTATTCTTTACAGCCGAGTGTTTCGGTTCGAAATATTCTATAACAATCGAGAAAAATGAAAATAAGCTACTTTGAAAAGTTCGTTCTTGGTATCTTCAAAAATAATCACTCGCACGCATCGCAAAACGTTCTTTCACTTTCGCGTTCGCTTTTTCTTTCGTTTCCTCTACATCGTCGTTCGCGCTTCCAATACAATCGAATTCGTTTCGTTCTTATTCCGTTCTTTCTCTTTTATCACAACGCAATAAGGTTACCTTGATGCTAATTGATTAACATCGCAGGGCGTGGAAAAAGTCGAGGGGAAATAAAAAAGACGTGGTAATCATCGCGAGAGGAAAGATCGCAGTATCGCTATGCTATCTCTTTTAATTTATTTTAATTCTTTCTCTCCATTGTACTGCGGCGCGGATACCTTAATTTTGTCAATGGCCTCTTCCATTATATTCGAGAAGCTCCCCTTTGATCCTTTGAAGATGTCCCCGCTCGATAACACTCTACTAGATCTCCCCTGGAACTTATACTCTCGTCTGGCAAGGAGACCCGCAATATTGCGTTATTACATCTACCATTTCCCGCTCGCTCCAACTGACTCTCAGCGAGACGGCGGAAAACACCTTTATCTCGCAAGAACGCTCTTCGATTCGAAATCATTCTCGGTTTCTCTATTGATTTAACTCGAAAACATGTTCACGATTCTTTTTCTAAATGGTTGAATAAATGGTTTATAAAAAACTTCATTACTTATAATTATATCTCTCTTTAACCAGGTAAAAACATGTAAATATTTTTTAATTCTCTGTACAGAAAATATTTGTCCCTATCGTAATCAGCTCTTTTTGCGAACAATTAGTGACGAGGATATTTCTTTAATCTCACCACATCCTGTCGTAAAATATTTACAAATATCGTAGTCGCACAGCTGTCAAATGGCAGCGATGCGATTTCCGATTTATTGGAACAAGAATCCGATGCATTTCGAGTGCATAGGGCGTACGAAGGGTGTCGTTAGGGTTCAGCATAAAAAAACTGCGGGAATCCGGTATGGTTCTTAGCGAGGATGAAGTACTCGTCGGTGAAGTCCTCTGGAGAGCTTTCAAGTGCTCCCATCCTATGTTCGCCTCCACCTTCTTCACCCTTTATCGTCATCCCTTCCCTCCCGTAGTCGGTCGACCTCCAACCTTAACCATCGAGGCACTTCTAAAAAGGTACACCGTACTTTTCGTGTTCATGAAAGTCTTAACTCACACAACTGTGATATATATATATATATATATATATATCGTGGTTACGCTCTGATTCGTCAAGAATTACCTTCTATATACCCATTTTGCACCCCAGAACATTCTTCTCATGACTAATCTTTCTTACCCCTATTTGAGTTCATTTTCGTTCTGAACTTCCACTTTCACTACGCCTTCTGCCTTTGGGGAACTCGTACTCACTTCCGTTGTTTTCTTCCGTCACGAGGAAAAATTTCCATGTCCCGGAGTGGCGGATAAGTTGCAACCCTGCCGTTTTTCATCGAGAAATTATGATTCGTCTTCTGGCTCTTCCTGATGGATATTTCACCGTTGTTATTTTTTCGAGGCTTAATTTTTTGAAACATATAACTACCGTCTCTTCGATCGTTTTTTACGTTATTCTGAAGAAAATTTTTGAAGTATTAATGCACATATAATATTTTTAATACATTGATGATATGATCATTTGAAGAAATAAGTATATAATTGTTTTGAGGAATATTATATTCCCATATTTATGCGCTTTAGATGCTGTTTGAACGCCAGTATCTTTTAAATGTTTCAAAGATTATCCAGTAAGTGGAATATCAAACTCCGATTAAATCCTTAATAGACGGCCCGTCAGTTTGCATAAAACGCGGGTGCGTTGCGGGCCGCCACGCTGCGGTCCAATTTTCCTAAAAGGCGCATCTTGCACCCAACATTTTACTGACGTAGCAGCGATATCACGTTACAAAGCTGTTTTTGAATCCCCTCTTTCTCCTTTTCTCTCTCTCTCTCTCTCTCTCTCTCTTTCAACGTAGTCTCGGAATTGTCGACTATTGAACGGCCCTCTCGAACGTTTTCAAAATCAAAGGCATGACGTGCCTTTTGACAGTATTCGTACCAAAGGACCCACTCGAAGTTCCCTTCGCTTCAGGGTGTTGCAAAGGGCGTCTTCCCTCGAAGCGTTAGCTCCTCGAAACGCGGTCGATGAAAGGGAGTAACTTTACCGTTCGAGATAAAATTATCGAAATATTTTTGCAAAGATTTTGTCGGAAGATACCGGTAGCGCAAATATAAAGGAAGCAGACAAAACAGTTACGTTGCGTGCACGAATGCCTCTTCCTTTTTTCTTTCAATACCTTTGATCAAATATTTCGCAACTGTTTTGGAGATATCTGAAATATGAATATTTCCAATATCACGAAATATATAATTCTTCTATATGAAAAATAATGATGTTACATTTAATTTTAATTGAGAGAGAGAGAGAGAGAAATAAAATTCAAAAATTTTATTCAGAATTATCTTTTAGTTTCAATTATATCCTATATTGTTTGCAGAAAATTTTTAAAACCCTTTAATTAAATTGGAAGCTATAATTAAGCTATATCTAAGCTGTTATTTACTGATTTAATTATTTACTGTTAAGTTAATTATTATATTATCTATATTGATTTCTCATTTATTATTTTAATATTTTATTAATTTTCATTTTTTTTCTTATTTTATCTTTCTATTCTACGGCTCTTCTCTAGTATTGGTTTAATACGCAATACAAAATGGATTTATGATATAAAAACCTTGTATTGATTCGCAATGCAATTTCTGCAACGGTATTCGTTGGCAAGTCTCACGAGGAAGAAGCGCCGGGCGTAAGAGAGAATCGATGTAACCCTCGAGAAATATTCCCCACGATTGGTAAAATATTTCTGAAGAATTCGTAAGGCAGAGTAGGTACTTTTCCAAACGGGACCGATTTAAATCTAAGCCGAGTTTTGGCAAGCGTACCGAATCGCGATGGCGACGAGGATACAAGAACGTGGTCTCGTCTTCTCGCGAGCTTTTGTCGAGAATGAGCTTCTTCTTCTTCTTCCTCTTCTTTTTCTCCTCCTCCTCCTATTTCTTCTCTCCTTGCTTTCCTCTTTCACCTATCATTCGGTTCTACCTTGTTCTGTTTTCCGGTCCCTGTATATCTCTCTGTCTGACTCATCGAGCGCGGTGAGTCATCCGAGGCAGGCGAGTCGGTGGACCTTGCCGCAAATCTAAATAAATACGGATGCATGAGCGAAGAGGGATGAAGAGGACGGGTTGGGCAGCGCCTAGCGAGACATCGCTTAGAAATGCGTGAGTAAGAACCTCACGCCGCGGTAAATTTATATCGCCGTTCCGGTGCCGTCACCTCCTAGACGTCTCCTCCGCTTCTTCGCAGCCGTCGATTCGCCTCTACGAGCCGCAAGCTAGATCGATCGATCACGTCGACGTCCGCGTGACGTACTTTTTTTTTTATCGTGATCCGCCTTTCGAGAACCGTCGACAATGTTTTTCTTTTAGTAGAATGGAAGTTTCGAAGAAATTCTGTTCTCTTTAAGAATCATGGCTTCGCAATATTTTATTTGACAACGGCGACATTGATGGAAAAGTCTGACAATCTTTCGTTTAACGAGCTAACGTATTAAAAAAGTAACCAGACTTATCTTACGCTATCGTATTTTCATTATTAACGACATACAAGATGTGACGATAGTACAGAATTATAATTAGCTGAACAGCAAGGATTATATTTTATCAATATAATAATTAAAGTTACATTGTATTAGCTTTATGCCAAATTTCTCTATTTAAACACAAAGATAAACAGAACTTTTCGTATTATATACAATAGCTTTACCTCTTATTTACATATTATACAAGAAGAATTGTAGATATTTGAAGGTGTAATTACTTCTTTATCAATTTTATGCACAGTTAATGGATAAAAGTTTAATAATTTATCGTTTGTTAGAATTTCCCGACAAGAAAGATGAAAAGTTTAAAGAAGATAAAATTTATAATTAAAGCTAGTTCATTTAAAATTAACTAAAAGCTAAAATGCAGTTGTTCAATTTCAAATTGATATTTAATGTAATCGATATTTAAATATACATGAAAATTATCATTTAGGAATAAATTTTGTCAGAGAGTTCCATGAGAAGTTCATCTAATACCGATGGGACATTCTATACAGTTTCCGCTAAATAGCGCATTCGTCCGGGGAGCTTCGAATTGCAGACTTTACGTTGTAATTTACACGTCGTATACCGCGCTGTGTGCATTGCCCCTTTATTTGAGCCCGCATCGTGACGGTTACTGGCGGTACGGCCAACATTGCGCCATAAAGTTGCGTTGGGTGTAACGAAAGCTCGACGAGGCGGAAGGGAAGTTTCGCGAGCGAGGCCGAAATTGAGGGAAAAAGGGACCGATGGGACACCACGTTACGCTAGTGGCAATTAGAGAGAAACGATTAATTAGAAATATCCGCTTCTGGCGCGTGCGACCAACGACAATCGTGATCATAATAGAAATTTCTATCTGGCACGAGGCACGGCGAGAGATGGCGGCTAATATTCGTGATGAATCTTTCGCCGGTGGAGTCGGCGGAGAGAAAGAGGGCGGAATCTCCCATCAGCGGACGGAAAGATAGCTGCGGGGGAGATCAGTGTGGCTTTGTTCGCAAATTAATAACTAATTAAAACTGATGGGGCCGACCGAGTTTAACCAGAAATCCACCGCTCGCGCGTTTCCCAGCAACGTATAAATGTGATTATTCTTTTCTCGAATAAAGGTGTGGACACGTAGACGTAACAATACTACGTAAATTCGCATCTACCTCGTATATGAAAATTTTCCATTTTGACAGATTTTTCGTTCAATTATTCGTGGAGATATTATTTTAAACAAATTGTTGTGATATTTTCAGTGTCATACGATATTAAATTGGTGACAATTAACGTAATCCTTAAATAATTAAAATACTTATAGCGAACATATACGGATTTTAGGTTTTAAAAAAAAAGTTATCAGAAGTATTTTTAATTATGTAATTATGTGATTAAGTATAATTAATACTTTCTTATTCTTCAACTTGTCTAAATTAATATCACTTGTCATCTTTATTGCGTTTGTAATATTATGAATGTAATTATAATAGGTATATATAATAAAAAATCTTCAGCATTGAATATTAAATATATATAACTTTAAATAAAATTTAAATATCATGTAATAAATATTTCAAATATAAAACCGCTAAAAAAATATCGTAGAATATATATCACAACTTAATAAATGAAAATGTTAAAACGTATATACCAATCGGTTTGTATTAATATATTGCTCTTATTTTTTTTAATTAAAAAAAATGCTCAATCGATATATAAATTTCATATATTACGCAATGTCCATTTCTCACGATCGAATTGGAAAAAATCGCGCGGTCAAGAGCTTAATCACCAAGATAGAAGAGTCCTCCTGGCAAATATCCGATATCGATATCCCCTACGCTAGTTATACGTCTCTTTCCTAGGCTTATAAATATCTTATTCCCCTATCCGAGGATACCGCAGTACGTTAGACTGACTGGTCGCTAACTCTTGACCCCTGCGGATCGTCGGTGGAAAATCGCCAGTCGATCTCTTGACTCTCCGATCTATCTCTGCGGCACTCTCATCTCATCTTCGTCGCGTTCGCGGTTTGGGGCTCGTTTTCCGTGCGATGGGAGGCTTTCGTCGGGGTAAATTCACCGATACGGCGGCCGGCGCGACTTTGGATCACATCCAAGAAGCGTTGCAATTTCGAGGCGATGGAAGAGAGGGACAAAAATCGGACCGGTTTCTCTCTCAGAGTCCTCTCAATCGCGCTCTCTAGCTCACCCTTGACTCTTTCTTACTAGCCGCTTACGGTAGCCAGGAGTTGCGACTTAATCGCATTTGGCCGATTTCCAGGACACGAGCGGAAGTTACCCGGGAGTTTGCCATCCAGTCACTGGCCATTATCCTAAAACTACGTTTGTCTCATTCGCCGGCGGATGAGACTCTGGTACGTGTACACGACGCTCGTTTAGTCGTTAAGAACGCTCTTTCTTTTTCGTCGCGCGGATTTCTCTATTCCACCGACGCTCTTCTTTTTATAAGGAACACACAGGAACTGTTCATTACTGGTCTGGTTGAAACCTGGTGTATTTGCGGTGTGAAAATAAGAATTTTAAAAGTTTAGCAAAGGTGAAATTTATTTCGAGTTTATTTAAAACTTAATTTTTATTTTATCCCTAAATTCTTATCAATTATTTAAATCGACAATGTTATTATTAATATTATTGATTGATTGAATAGTACGAGTATCTCCGATTGTGAAATCGCTATTGTGAAATCTTAATTCGGAAGAAGTTCGTACAAGGAAGCGCAGTCTCATTAGGGGATTTCGGGAGTATTATAAATGTTGCAAGCAGCTGGCAACACGCGAAAGAACTTTTTGCGAACTGACGATTGATTAACAATGCAATGAGTTTCCGAAAGTAATCGATCGTGGAGAATGGGACGGAGTAGAGTGCTTTCCAAGCTTCGGATTTATTCGTGCATATAATCAAAAGTATCCTGCGGGAGAGAAGAGAACTGTTTCCATTCTCGCGTTAATACTTAACAACGGAGGTATATAATTTCCTCGTTTCCGGGGGTTCATTATGAATTTCCCTGAGCCCTCGCGCATTTGAAGTGTTAAATTAATAAACATTGTTCTAAAGAGGGATCTCACGGCCGCTGGTTGTTAAAGTATCAAAAAAAAGAAGAATACTCCGCTCGAAAGTTACGTTGCCCAACTCGACTCGGCCCGTCTAAATTATCATGCGATTCAGATATATCAAACCGCAAATTTTGTAAAGTTCCGTGCTAACAGGCGCATAAAATTTCAATTCGAATTGCAAACAATATTTTAAACTATATCATAAAATATTATAGCCTTTTTGTAAAAGTTTTTTTTATGCGAGCAAGAAGAGAGTCTATTGTTATATTATATTTATATTTACTCTTATTGCTATTTATTTTTCATTTGAGTATAAAAACGAAACGCCTGTATTGTTTTTCATTGTTAGAACTTGCGTTGAGATAAGTAATGCAATACAGGGTTAGTAGGATACGGAAGATAATTTCGCTAACGCGAATTTCGGAGAGAAAGAGGATGGAAGGGAGACACCGAAACTCGAAGCGTAATACGAGAACGAGTGGTACTTGTACGCTTGTTCGTGCCTCTCTGCAAAACGGCAGCATGTGTGTATTTTCGCAGTACTTACATATACACAGGGCATGCCGCGTCGGAGTAACTTTTTCACGCCGAACGTACCTGTGTTGCCATTTTACATTGCGCCGCGCGGTCGCCGAGATTGGCACAACGCTGCCTTTATTTCCTTTGTCCAATTACACGCTGCCCGTTTTAGGTAATTACACCACTGCCCCCGGGTTTTCGGAGTACCGGAACGATAATCCACGTAGCCAGATGATAATTCGTCACGTGCAGCGGCTGCAACGATAGCCGGTTTCCGCGGAAATATCCTCCATTCATTTTACGGTCGTATTTACGACGCAAATTTGTCGTCGTCGGATGCACGTTGATGCGTGGTTCTATGCATAGTGTACATTTTTCGTGTAGGATAATAAAGAAGATATACAATATTTGCAATCCGTAAATTTTTTCGAGATATACATAATCGATTTATTTGTACGAGAATGTCGAAAAAGAATTTTAAACATTTAAGCAATGAAAATCATTCAATTTTATACATTTATATTATTTTCCTGGTAAAGATAATAAATCTTTCTAACGAGCTCTTCCACAAGTACGCGCGTATTCAAATTAATAATAATAAAATAATTCATAATGGTATTATATATTATAATGGTGTTATATGTATATTATAAAACAAATATAATGGATATTTTAAACATATGAAAATAGAATTCAGAAATGTTATTCACTCTTTCAATTATGAAATATATATAATAGTATATGTACAATAATCTTGTATAAAATCAAATTATTAATGATGCAAAAATACAAGATTTAAATATATGCATCTGTGTGGGTGCGTAACGATAACGATATTTCTTCAAGTAGGAATTTTTTTTAGAAAAGTCTCAAGAATAATTACTTACTTTACATAGTGAATAATTAAAAAAGGTGTATGTGATACCTATGAATCATCCCGTATAATGAGATCAAGACTGTAAACCAGTTAAAGGAAAGATGCAAATGGGTCGTTTAAGTAATTTGCAGCTGCGCAACTGACAATTGTACCATTAGAGTTAATTAATTTCTGCCGCTGAAGGAAATATTTGCACCTATTTCACGGGTTTACTCGGCTTCAGCAAACGTACAATTTAATATGACGATTTGTTTCGCTGTTGTTAAAACAGGGGTGTTTTAGTCGGCTCCATTGTACTTTCAAGATGACGAGGTGACAACCGAAAAACGGCTGAAAAAAATAAAATAAAATAATGAAAAATATAGTGCGGGATGTTAGCCGGAACGTACACTCGGCGCGGTCGGAAACGGACGGGAATTTCATTGCACACACGGTGCGTCTGATTCACAGAACCATAAAGCGATTTCTGCCGGCGCATTACGCCGATCGAGGCGCGAAAATACGGGAATGGCTTTTAATAGGGCGTCGAAGAGAGCTTCGCCCACACGGTTCGGCAAGCAAGGCTTTAAAAATAATCGGTGCCGTCCGCGACCTCGCGGTTGGACGAGTCCGACCGTTTATTCGTCGCGTTAATGGCTTCGGTCTTTTCAGCAATTTGTATTTACCTCTTTGGCTTCTCTTTGATAGTACATATTTTTATAATCGTGCAGAATTTCGTCTGTAACTTTGGATGAATTTGCGTAGAGAAATATTCTCTTGCGTTCTGAAAAAATGTGTACGTAATTTTGATTTAATCTTTCGATTTAAAAAAATTAAAATAGATTCTTTAATTTTTATAGATATTTTTTCGAAGTTCGAATCTCTTGTTTTATGAAAAAAATCTTATGGCTTTTATGTCTTTTCTATGTAATACTAAGAAGAGTTTTTTATAGGAATGTTTTTCAATTCTTTCTGTATCTATCTTTTATATAATTATGTTTATATACATATACATATTTTTTTATTTTCACATTTGAAAATAATTTATTTCTATCACGGAATACAAGTAATTTTATTGTAATGAGATTGCCGATCATAACGAGTACCAAACGAAAATCCAAAAGATTATCGCAAAATTTATATAGTATCCACGATGAAGCTGGGCTTTTCGAGCAGCTTGGCATCTCGCGGCCGCGTTTTCCGTCGACAAAAAGAACGGCAACATTTGCATATGCGCTAAAACGTCATCTCTTTCTCCCTCTGTCTCTTCTCTCTCTCACGTTTTTCCGATAAATTATATTTCCCAAGTCGGTGCGAGAAACTCGGCCTCGGTGAGCTCGTGCACGCGTGAACCGAGAGCCGCGGCGAATGCAGATTTACGCAAAATAGGAGCCCGTTTTTGAGAGACTGTTGGCCAACAGAGAGGGAAAAAGAGAGAGAGAGAGAGAGAGAGAGAAAGAGGAAAGAGAATACCCTCACGATGAAACTGCTGCAAATGCGGCTACGTGTCCGGTAGACGTCGGCGCCGGACACAGGAAAACATATAATTTAACGGACGGGGATAGAACTCGGTGTGTGCTAAACGGTCGTTCGACCTATTTTCACAGGCCTCTATTATTACTGGGACCTTTGTCAGATATTACTCGTTGAATTCGCATGTAATTAGCATGGTAAATTTACACGCGAAGTAGTCGTTCTAAACATGAAAGGTAACACGGTTTATTATAGGCCATGTATCGATTATATGTATATTTTACATCAATTAGAGAAATCTTGAGCGATGAAAATCTTCACTTGTTTCAATTATCAGCTCTTCTAATGATAAATATTAAGTTCAAATGCACACACACACACACACACACACACACACACACACACACACACACACACACACACACACACACACACACACACACATATATATAATTTCTATTTTTTCGCTCTCTCTATAAACGGGTAGGTATATTAAAAATATAGTCATTCATAATAAATTCCATTTTCCGCCTTGATATATGAATTGAAATTAATATATAAATTCTTAAATTAAGGAACATTTTTAAGAATATCTAATTCAATGTTTTCAATGTGTGTATATATATATATACACATTGAAAACATTGAATTAGATATTCTTAATTAAATATTATGAATGACTATATTTTTAATATACCTACCCGTTTATAGAGAGAGCGAAATGAAAGATGTAAATATAAAATTCACGTAAAAAAGTCTGTGTGAATAACACGGTACCGGCCGGTGAGAACATTTCGAGAATATTGCAATGAAATGTGTAATTCAGACGTTGAACAGTCTCGCAACAAATAAGCATACAGAGGCAAGTTTTGATACCGATTATTTTTTGAACTGTAAACATAAAATTTTCTATGGAATAGCATGACGCCATAAAATAATTCTTCGCTCGTACGAATATCGCTTTGTTGTCTCGTCGAGTTGATGAAAAATATTCTTCACGTTATTTTACTACGTTATATTTATGCTAAAACTTTTGAAAAAAATTTTTCATTTTCTGCTTCTTTAATATTTTCGTACATCCTGTATTGTATTTTAATAAACAAATTAAATTCTTCAAACTAAACAGGTATATAAAGTGAATTATTGGTTTTATAAAAAATAAGTAGTAAAAAATATGAAGAAATTTAATAAAACAAGAGACGTCAATGTGTTGGAAAGAATTTTTATTATGATATCTTGGTGCAAAAAACATTATAAAAATTACTGTGTAATAAAATGCTATAGCTTTGAAAGATAAAATTTACTTGTAATCAACAAGTTGAATATCTTAATTGAATAATTATAAACTAATTATAATAATTAAATTGTTAAAAAGGTTTTACTATAAGTGAATAAATTAGAAAAAAATTTTTTATGCGACTTCAAGCTATAACTCCACCATTTTTTTGTTACATACTCTTTTATTATACAAAGAAGCCCAGGATAGTTTGAATAGCCATATCTAGCACATCCATAAATAATTTTGAAATTCGGAGCAGTGGATTCTCCGAAATTCCGTATAATTTCATCTTCACGGATTTAGAAACGGGGTATGCAACATCGCTGGTAAATAAGCGACATAAATCAAAGCTCAAGTGTACTGATGGTCCGGCGCGATTTGTCGCGTAAAAATTTCGCGAAAATTATCGCGCAACCTGCGAGCCGCGCGCAGGATTATCCGGCTTTTTCTGCAAAACGAGGTTTCGCGGAAAGTTGGCAGCTCGTGGCAACTTCTATCCGTGCCGCGATGCAACCGCGTTGCTTGGCCAAGCACATTATGTGGCGTAGCTCGATGACGTAACACGAGAACGGCTTTAGAGGATTTTAGCTGCATTTTAGCGAGATAATTCACTTTGGTTGCATGTTATAAACTCGATATGACCTTTCAACGGATCTCTTGTAAATTAAATTATATAGTCGTTGCTCCATTGTCAGTGTTGAAACCGAACGTAGGTTTATATAAAAAATATTCATATATGAATAAATTATATATATCGAAAGAATTTTTCTTGAAAATTTTCAGTTTGTCCGGAAATAGTGATTTTAGAATATCATTAAATCATAACGACATCGAAACTATAAATCTTTATATAAATATTTTATATAATTATCGATATTTTTGGAAAGATTTTTGGAAATATTGATTCCGATACCTTAATATCTATTTCTACTAATGCAGATTAATTTTAATCTCGATTTAACTTATTTTTCATCTTTTTCTAATTCTTAGGACTAAAAAAAGATAGAAAGTAAGTTAAACGGAAATTAAAGTTAATCTGCATTGGTAGAAATAGACATAAATGCTTTATTCATGCATATGAATTATTCAGACTTCTACCTATTCAAAATTAAATAGCAGTGTCAATTTGATCAAAGTTAGAAATTGATTCTTCTTCGGGAGAACAATTGAAATTTTTTTAGAATAATGATTTGCGCGATACCCATAATGACGTATCTTGTATGTCTATATTTTTCGAACGGAAAGTTCACAGAGGATTTGTGAGATTAAATGTTTTTCCCTGGGTTCCGCCTTTTTCTCGTTTACCATGCAGACTCTTTCTGTGTGATAGTCCTTTGGGACATCTCGTGAATTCTAACGTGCTGCTCCGTGAGCCGCATTATACTACGACCGGCACGTCAACGTTATTCGTCATCTTCGGATTCGTCCATCCTGACACTGAGACTTGCATCGCATTTGCGAATGCAAATTGACGTTTGATAAAAATGCATTCGTATTCGTTACGTGTACGTTATGATGTGTCCAATATAATTTTGGTATGTATAATTCTATATATAATTCATTTTGTGACTTACATGTTTTTAGTTCTCTGATTAAAATACAAAACTATTTTTCTTGCAGTTCATCTTGTAAAGTATGCTGTCACATGATGAAAAGTATTAAAATATTTTGATATTTGAAATAACATATCTTGAATTAAAAAGGAAACAAAAATTTGCGAATTAAATACCAAAATATTTAATTCGCAAATTTTTGTTTCCTTTTTAATTCAAGATATGT
>VBVR01001470.1:19489-30219 GCA_011638315.1 Tetramorium parvispinum | reverse complement strand
TGTTAATATGTGAGACATCGGAAACCCCATCGCCCCCGGATCAAAGAACAGATTAATACAAATACATCGAGGATTTGATGTTATCTACATATGTATATACAACAGAATGGATTACGTTAATGAAATCAACGTCCGAATCATCGATTTCCATCGCCATAATATTGTCCCGTTTGCATACAAAACAAGATTATCTTGTTTCTCATTTGATAATGATTCATAATATTCAGGAAATGTAGAGCGTATTGCACATTCTAATTTTAGTTGATATTAAGAATATTTTTGACATTCAGTTCCAATTGCAATGCTAATAAAAAAATATGTATCTTCCAAATAATATATAGTTTAAGTTCTGTAATACTCACGAATATTATTTTGCAAAATACTCTGCGAGATATTGCCTCTCAAGTATTGTGATACTAGACGTGCGAAGTTCAAGCAGAGCGTTTTCACCGAGGCTGTTGTCGCTTGCGCGACAACGAGAAAGAAGTTCGGTTTAATCTGGCTTCGAGGGCTTCGTCGCGTCCCTTCCCAGTGGCCTCGTCGGATTTGAAATTCACGTGTCGCGAATTTTCGAGGGAAACCCAAGCATAACGGCGCCCGTCTCTTCGATTCTACGGTGGGATTTTTGCGGAAAGCCTCGAGGGCAAAATCGTCGCATGGAAAGGGCACAGTCTTTTCGTTCGCTCGCACCGCGAACAAACTCAGCTGCACTACTGTCGCGGTGTAATTTGCATGGCCGCTTCCGTTTTCAAGCCTGCTGGTAGTTTTCGCCTCTTATAACTTTCTCAAAAGACTGCGAAAATCCGACCCACATTTCGCGCTATACTACTGCACGCCGGAAGAAAGGAAAGTTATCTTTGCTAAGTAGAGATTGGTTCAAAGATTCTTCTTTGAGGTATTAAACTTTCAATCAATTGTTAAAATATTTAACAGTGAGAATAAGGCTTGAGATAAATCTCGGTCGCTCTAAATGTTCGCGAATGAAAAAATGATTTTAAACGCGTAAAACAGCCGCCATTAAATTATATGTTACTAGCTGAAAGCTACGTAGAGATGGGACGAAACGTGCTGAACAATGCTACTTAAGTACCACGGCAGGAACGAGAACTGACAAGAACTCAAGCGAACAAAATTTCTTGTTTCGAGTACTCGGCGAATGGTGGGAGGAATGGCAAAGAATTAGCTGCAAATCGAAACAGCGCCGGAAACACGTGTCCCAGAGCAGCTTCGAGCAGGAAGCGAGGTCTTTCCTTTGAATGCGCTTAATTGCAAGAACAGTTTCGTTTCCAGATCGCGGGTCAGACAGACTGACGAGAAGCACGGAAATGATTAACGACAAAAGAGGAGACCCCCCCCCTGTTGGGATCTCCGGAAACGGACTTGGAGAGTGCACGAGAAAAAGGAACTGATTCTCGAATCCGAAGAAACGGCCAGAAGCCGGTAATTACCCGATAAAATTCTTCCGCGCGACTAAGAAAGGAAGATTCGCCCTCGTTATACTCGTTATCGTTAAACGACTCGTTTGTTCTTACAGTGTTCATAAATCAAATCTTCATAATCCTTTCGACTTCACTTTTAGCTATTCTAACAACGAGGTCTGTGAAGTTGACATCCCGAAATGAGAATTTTTACAAAATTAATTTAGCATTCGATTGTCCACATTTATCCATAAATAATCATTTTTTGTCCACCTTATAATTAAAAAAACATACTTAAAAGTGTTGATAATGGATTTTTTGAATTTTTATTTTTTTGCAAAGTGTACAAAAACAATTATTTATGGATATACGTAAATAAATTGTGAACAATCAAATGTTATATCAATTTTGTAAAAATTTGCATGTCTGGGTGTCAATTTCATAAACCTTTAACAACGGTTTGTTAAAGATTGTTAAATACGATCTACCTCAATTTTTATGTTATAAAATGAATTAAGCGCAGCTATTAATCGAATTCGTTTCTGACATGTCATCCAATAATTCACATTTAATTCCCTAATATTTATCGCAAATGCATAAGCGAATTGAAATCTGAAACAGGCAAAGAGTTTTCACGGTGCGTTTTCACAGAAAATGCATTCGATAACGTGTGTTTAATCACGCGACGCTCTTCATTAGTCATGATTAACGCGAAATAATAACGTCAACGTCAGCGAAGAGCGCGATCGATAGCGGAAAAATAATTTAACGCGCCGGGGCGAACTGGGTCATTGATTCGCTTTGCGTTAGTTGCCGGGTAAGTACCCGATAACCAAATTTAACTCTGACGAGCTCTGTAATAAACGGATAAGTAAATCCATTAGCCGCGCTACCATAGTAACGCATAAATTCGTGATCCCCTCGAATGCGCCGATAGCGATTCTTCGTGTAATCGATTATCCCCCCATTGCCGTTACGTCGCGTGACTGCATCGGCGGGCATAACTTTCTGATTTCGCTTGGAATATTTCGGAGATGATCGCAAAAGTAAATTATTTGTCACGGGAGCAAATGGCTCTCACGTAAAATAGTGAAACGTCCGTAAACGGTGTAGATCGTGCGGAAGGGAATCGGAATACAAAGATAGAGAGCTGTCAACCCCCTCGCCGGCGAGCATAAGGACGCGGAAGTTATGGCCACGCCATTGCAGAATACCGGGATAGATCAGGGATGGATGAAAACTGTGGTTCCGAGTGGGTGGTTGGTCTGACGCAGCAAACAGAAAATAATACCGGGCAGCATTGTTCCCGTTTTGTTCCCTTCTGTCCCGCTTTATCCACTCGCCATTCGCGTTCCGCCACTGCAGGATCATCCGCTCTATTGTCGAGTTTTGCCGGGGGATCCTCTCTCGCTCTTCATCCCCCCCCCCCGCGGCCCTACCGCGCTATCATTGTAGTACTCCGCCCGACCCACCTGTTTTTTTACTGCCCCGCCTAGAACGGCATACGTATATCCATTTTTTAGCCGGGGTTTAAAGGGAGAGAATCGTGACAGATTGCAGCGTTTATTCCAAAAGGAGAGGCAACGGTCATCTATATAATTAAACGCGTTTGTCGTGTATTAAAGTTATTCCACCGCGGGCTGATTACGTGACGTCGGGGGAATTCACGTAAATGTATTTAAGCATCATTTGCTTGAATACGAGGAAATGCGACAAATATAAAAAGAAATAAGAATAGAAACATCAAAAGTATCGATCTGAGAAGATAATATACAGAAATAGTAAAAAACGGTTCGATGCTCTTTGTCCTAATTTCACCCAAGCTGCATTCTGCATAGTATATAAGAATATTTTATTTTTAGTTTCAACTTGTACCTATCGTTTTTTATTCATAGCGTCTCGTGTCGTGCGATAAAAAAAATATTTTTACTAGTCGACTATCGTGCGTGGGCATCTCGTCCCTTCCTACGTCGCGCCTATATTTTATTGTCCCTTGAACGGGAACGATGCGAGCTGATCCGCGACAGATTGAAACGTTTATTCCAAAGGGTGGGTGTGTGCCGGTTACGATTCATCACGCGTGCCGATGAAATATACTTTCTCGGCAAGCAAATGAATACGAAAACTAATTTTCGATGGCCATCCGGTGCGCTGATTCGGCCTCGTTTTTCAATTTTCCGCGCGCCGTCGTCGCCGCCGCCGCCGCCGCCGCGACGTGATCGTGAAATATGATTATTCCGTCTAGCGTAGATTATTTTTAACGCCCGGTTCCTCTCCTTCATTCTCGCTTGTACTCGCAACCGTCCGGCGATCGACGAACGATCGATCGGTATATCGAGTCGGGCCGAAGAGATCCAATCACACCGACTTTAGAGCAACGATATCGCGCAATCCGGCGAGTTGATTGAAATATCCGGCGTGCGCAGTTTTTCCACGACGAGATTTTCACTAGCCGCGGATTGTTTCCGCAATTTTCCACGTATTTCCCGGACGCTCGTGAATATCCCGTTTTTATGATCAACAACAAACATAACTTTTTGCACGGAGCACGCATTGCTCTCAGCTAATCCGATCGAGCTCGTGCGTAATCCATTTCTGTCGACCTGTCCCCTTTTCTATTTTTTAACCTATGGTATTTCTCTCTCTCTTTCTCGTGCAGTATAAATAAAAATAAATTAGATTGCTTAATAATAGCGACTGAAGATAAACTCAATGCATCAAGAAATATCATTGATTTAATATTATCGCAACGTAATTTGAATATCCCCCTTCACGAATCCTTTATCGAATTTAGGAAAAAGATTTGATATCTCGATATTGCACGCAACGAAGTTTACAGCTGTAACGGAGAACGGTGATCGACATGGGTGGGTCGTGAATCCGTGAATTCAATAGAATTTCGCCAAAACTCTCAGCCAGATCTGGCAGCTCTGGAAGCGCCTGTCGACAAAGTTCAACCACTTTGCAGCCAGACGACAAGCGATCGCGCCAATTTGGCTCGTCGAAATAGACTTTTGAGCTGTCGATACGCCGCTCGATACACATGTGTAGCAAGAATATCCTAATTAAAAATACTTAAAATGCCTATGTTCCTATATATCATAATGTTGTTGACAATCCCAATTTATTCACAGAATAATCTACAAACTTGATAACAGTCAAATCCATAAATTATCGCTATATCAAAAAATTATTATCATTTAAAAGAATTAAAGAATTTTTCTTCTTTTACAATTTAAAATCTTCCAAATTTTTTACGACTAATAATAACATAATTTTTAATAACTAATTTTTCTAACGCACTAATACGTACATCTAATAATATTTTGCAAAAGTTATCATGATATCGATAATACTAAACCAGACAAATTACCAACAAGGAAACCCATCGCTTCTTCATCCTATTCCCATAGAACAAAATCAACGACGTGTAGGAGTAAATTATCCGCGGATTGAGAGCGTCGTCTGCGCGAAAAAGAGAACCGCCAATTTCGAAGGGATCTCTCGAGTATGTGGAACGATACTCCATTTTTCCGGACGACCGTTACGAAGAAACGGGATCGAGCCGTAGAGCGATTTATTAAGATCCTCGACGGTCTCCCGGGCAGAAAGTAAACCGGAGCTGGAAGATGGAACGAGGAGAACTGACCGGGAGAGTAGCCAAGAAGGATGACCGTAAGGCGCGACTCGTCTTGGAAAATCTTAACGCTCCGCAGGACCAAGCCTTCTTTTCTCTCTCTCTTCCTCAAAAAAACAAAGCATCAAGCGCGGAATCTCTCTCGAGAGCGATGGAAATAAATCTTGCAACGTCATATCCGTAAACATACTCTTGCCACAGAAATTTTGCCGAGAATAAAAGCGGAAGATTTCATAAGAATTGCGGTACTTTGCGTGAGTCAAACGAATTTCCGGGACGTAAAGAATACCGCGATAATAATTTCTCATTTACCTTTCGCCCTCCTATCTTTATGTTATTCGCGCCATTAAATTCCTTCGCGATATAGAATTATTCGCAGTTGGCGAATTATTCACAACCATTATTTTCCACTCCGACATTTAGTTCTCGCTGTTCTGCAACAATCGCGATGCAATAAATGATTTTATGACTTACTCGAAGGCGGGGTTGCCAGTCACATTGACTTAAGCTCGTATTGTGGAGAATCGTTTATCAAACGCTAATTTACACGCCGAGTTTAATTCAGCGGGAGTTGATTGTGTAATTTCACAATTTACGACGTTTCATTATCGCGACTTTTCCCGGAAATTCTCATCGCGATATAAATTTGCCGCCGTTCTACTTATAGGAAATATATTTCGGAAAAAAAATACAGTTTGCTAATATGTTAATTTTAATATTAGAGATTGGAAATAAAAAAAAACTGTTGATTTGATATCTCTCGAAATTTCCTCCGTATTCCGCAGTAGAGGAAAGCATTCATTTTTCTTCCCGAGGCACCTCAGTAGAGTACTATATACCTCGTACACAGACCGACAAATCACTCGTCGTGAAAAACGGGGAATATTACCGGGTTTCAGCCGAGGAGCATATTTACCAGCGGACGTAATCACGGGCTCCGCGCCGCTCACTTCTGCCAACGCACGGCTACTTTCACGATGTCGTCACGACCGCGTGTATTGCCCATTAATGTGAACTACGGCCCGACCATTACGACGGCTTGCTCACTTTCGAAATAAAAGACAACGGATCGCGTACACCCACGACACGCGTCGGCCGTAAGATCGCGCATTATATGCGTGGCCTCCGATATTTTTAGTTGGACAGACCTTCGACACGGGGAAAAATGTGATGGGCGTGTTCGCTTGCTCTCAATTGTATTGCAGTTTCGACATATGAGCGTTGAAACATATCGAATGATTTAGCAGCCGTTACAACAGAATCTCAGTTCAACGGATACGACTGAACAATGATATTTTTCATTAATCGTCTCGTTGAAGTGGGTTAGGTCTATGAGTGAATAAGTAACAAATATGAGGAGTACTTACCTAAGAAGATCTCGTCGATGTCGTCAGCGTGGAGGTCAAGGTCGAGCTCGGACGCTCCGTTGTTGCCGGGAGCCTGGTGGCTCCTCTTTGCCAAGTCCATCAGCTCCAGGAGTTCGTCTCGCAGCTCGAGGCGGCCCGCGGCCAGAAGCTCGGCCAGCAGGGTCAAGTAGGGGGAGGTCAACAGGCGCGGACTGGTAGCACGCAGGCAACCGGGTAACCAGAGTCCTGGGAGGCTGTACGGAACCACCGGTACCGCTCCGGCACTGACGAAGCCACCGTTCAGGAGTTCGCCGCACAACATAGATGCCGCGATGACCTCAACTCCTCCCTCGTGACCTTGGCACCGCCTCGATGTCGACTATCTGCAAACCACACAGCGCCTTCGATTAGTCCGGGAGCGGGAGCGGGACGTCCTGGCGAGGACGAGGGAAATTAATTGCGAAACTTGCAGCGAGTTCTTCAAAGGTTAACGGAGTAAGAAATGGGACGGGGCGGGCGCGAAGGTAGAGAGTGTTTCGCGACTTTTCTCGGTGAAAAAGTTGAGAGACTGAGCTTTACGAGTTCCTCTCGAACGAGAGTTTTTAGGTTTTAAAAAAAAGCCAGCAGCTGTGTTTAACTAACGGAAGTAAGTTAAGATTGCAACAGCAAAGATGATTATGCAGCAGAAGATTAAAAAAAGATTTCAGAATCAGCAACTGTTTCAGAAAATAATTAACTACGACTGGTATTACACAGGTTGATAGAGAAACATGTAGCCTGCAATATCAAGTATTAAATAACCCTGAAATTTCTTACGGATTTTATATCGATATAAA
Source organism: Tetramorium parvispinum (assembly GCA_011638315.1). Lineage (NCBI taxonomy): Eukaryota > Metazoa > Arthropoda > Insecta > Hymenoptera > Formicidae > Tetramorium > Tetramorium parvispinum. The sequence continues at coordinate 22,982 of VBVR01001470.1, read as the reverse complement.
ATAATTCACTTGTGCAGATTAGTTTCTTTCAGAAAGTAAAGTTTCGCAAAATGTGAGTACAGCACTGGGATATTACGAAACATTATTTTGTATGTAGAACGCATCTTTCTTCCTTTCTTCTTAAATGAACTTTGCAAACGCGTATAACGCTTTTTTAATCCATTTATTTTGATGCAAACTTTCTGACATAATCAAGGAAAAAAAATTAATTGTTTACTTCAGTCTTTTTTTCTCGAGAAAATTACATTATATGCATGATGTTTTAGAAAGTTGGGTGCGAATTTTTGAATGCTTATATTTTAGTTAAATAAAATATATCTTTTCACAGTATAAAATACTAGTGAATATTTATTTGCCGTGTGTGGATTTTACTTTACAATTTCAATGATGATTGTTTTTTGACATTTAGACATGAAATGACGATGACAACGGGAGAAAAGCTAATTTGACCTGACCATCGATCGTTTAGAAAATAAAAACATTATCAATATTTAAGCTGTGTCTAAGTAGACATAAAAATAATAGATACACATTTACAACAATTTATAAAATATCACAGGACAACTATTTCGTTAACACGCGCATATCTCGATGCAGGATTCAGCGTTACCGAAGTTGTCGCAAAGCGACATTGAATATACAATTCCATGGGCGAATATGAAAACCGGGAGGAACGACGTGGATATAATAATAGTTGCGAAATTTGAAGTCCGGTCTCGGTAACAAAGGAGCCGGGGTCGGGTAATACCGAACGCGAAATAACTGAGGAACAATACGATCTCTCGCAGACGGGCAAATGCGCACAATTATCGTGAAATATATACGCAAATTAATCCTACCCACGCGAGGCAGATCCCGATGAAACACGAACCGAATAGAGTAACGAGAAGGCGGTGCCAACGAGATACGGGAGATAACGGGTGTTCGAAAGCGAAGGCGCCTGGACAATCACGTTTCGAATCGCTCGACAGAGCGATTTGATTTGATTGACTACGGTTTATAGAGTTAAATGAGCTAAGCTTGTCGATTCAATTACGGCAGATTTGCTTTAAATTTATCGATTTCTAACCAGAGTAATTTACTGTAGCCTCTTTATGCAATCTTTATTTGCAAGTATTCGGAGAAAATTTAATATTATAAATATTCATATATTCAATACATATTAAATTTAAACTTGCAGCAAAGTAGAGAGCAACTCTTTTTACTACTAATAAACATGCTGCGTGCCAACAATCTCTATAAAGAGATTTAAAAATCTAGGAAGATGTCTTTTAAATCGATCGCGATAGGAAAAATATTCTTAAAATCATCCAACATTCGTATCTTGCTCAGTATGTCACATGCAACATCCAAGATAGTTAAGTTCACACACCGTTTTCCCATGCATACACTAAAGAGAGACTCGTGATGGACGACACGGATTTTTCCGAAGGGAAACCCGACACAGCGGAATTTTCGAATATTCTTGAAGAGGACACGCGGACGCACTCGGTCGCGGACACCGGCGATGCGGCACTGAACAGGCTCAAATGGAGCGTGACAGACGGAAAACCGGAAGTGATCCAATGGGAGGAGAGGCATTCCCGTGGAGCCGGCCACCTCTCGGCGCGATGTATGACGTCAGGTTTAGAGCGGGTGTGAATGCATCGAGTGATCTCATGGCGACAAGGCTGTGATAAGCGCCCGATGCACCCGACATCGCAATGATAAATGGCAGGCAGACGAGAGTTGACGGGTTTTTCGAGACCGAAGACCACTCCGCAAATAAATCCATTTTTACTTTTATACGTTATTGATTAAAAGTTCTTATTGATTAGAGAGAAAGCGATTTAAAGAAATATCTCTGGCATTTTATAAAGCCAATAGGTTGGATGCTTTATAAAATTGGAGCAATAATCGATACATTGAATATTTTAAAAAAAGAAAAAGAATATTCTTAAAATTGCATTTTAAGCTAAACCAATTTAGCACTTTCAGTATTGAAAATTCATTACATCATTAAAACACTCGCTTATTTTTCGCTTTAATATATATTAAAATTAATTTGATAAGATTTCAATTTTCATTAATGTTCGATCAATTAAGAAAAACTTTAATATGAGATTTTCTTTATAAGACTTATATTTATTTGAATAAAGTCTGTAAAATTGGCGTTCCTATTTTTAATTTCTTTTTCGCAAAGTGTATAAAAATTAATTATTTATGGACAAATGATGGACATCAAATGCTATATCAATTCTGTAAAAATCCGCATTTCAAAGTACTGACTTGAAACCTCTTTGTATAATAAAAGAGCTACGTAACATAAATGTCGAAGAAGACGCAACGATGCACAGGAGATACATTCCTGGGCACGTTTTCAGATACACGTTTTTCTCGCGGTGCGGATCATCGCTGAGTTGAGCGTGGCGGATCAGAGATGAGATACGCGCAGCGAAAACATCTCGCCCGTTAATCCGATCGCCTACGCACGAATTCCCGGCGTACACGTACACGAGATTACATTATACGCATCTCGTGCGGCATGAGATTATGTCGCGAGACATTCCCGCGAACTTCGGCGTCCCTGAAATTCCGGATCGGAATTCGCGGCATCGAGCAGCGGCGTAGCGACACGGGGAACAACGCTCCTCGCATCCTGTCCTCCGCGAAATCGAGCGGTATGGGCAGTAAACACGACGAAATTATTTCGCGAAATCCTTCCGCGAAAGTATTTGTTACGGAAACCAGCGCAATCCTCGCGGCTTAGGAGGTTGCGGAGATTCCGCGCGCGTCACCGTCGTCGTGAAAATTACTTGGAGCAGAGCAAACATGTAATAACATCATATAATGCATGACAGAAATTTACTTGCTATATTGTAACGTAATCCAGAATCTTTCTGGGATTTTCTCGCGATACCGTCATATTTTTCGAGAAAATCCATTTATTTGAGAAAGACAATATAACGAACAAGAATAGCAATACGGGAACAGCGGTGAATATAAACTCGCATTCTTAAAATTACGGCTTAAATAAAACTTTAAAAAATATATATACATTATAAATATAAAAAATACCCTATATTTCTTTCTATATTAAGACGCATGGTCTATTTCTTACAAAAGTTGCAGAGTTGACTGTTTGGAAGGTAATGAAAAATTACTCGTAAATTCCCGTCCATATAAAAGAGTTCAATCCTCTTACTTTTCAGAATCCATTGTGAGTCATGGAGAATGATTGCAGCCACGACGGCGTCGCGCGAAATCGAAGCTGCATAATTTTCTGGTTCACGGACCGGGCGATCGATCTGACGAATTGCATCAAGTGCATCGCAAATGCACATGGACAAAGCTGCATTCGCGTGACTTAACGGAGTGAAAGATACGCGCGCGCGTGTGCGCGTGCAAGTCTTAATACATATCTCTAAGGCCGGTATTCATAGTCAGTTCTTATATTTAAGATCATCTTAAGTACAGTCTTATATGGTTTTAAACCAATCACAGAGCCGTATTA
>VBVR01001470.1:0-19481 GCA_011638315.1 Tetramorium parvispinum | reverse complement strand
GAGCCGTATTAGCTTCTTAAGACATTACTTAAGACGGTCTTGAAATAAGAACTGACTATGAAACCGGCCTAAGTTCCGACGAAAGAGACATTGTCTTCAGACAAAAATTTACATTGAAACTGTCATTAATTTTATATTAATTCTTTTCTAGTTTATCGTCTAGATTAGGACGTCTAGATATCGTCTAGAAGGTCCCAATATAATTAAAATTATATTGGCACGTTCTAGACGATATATATTACATATTTTCGTCAAATATAATTCAATATTTAATATCCGCTAAATACATGTTTTCCAATATAATATAATCGCCGTAAAATCCAGAACTTTCAATCATCAATATTAAATACCGCTTCGATTTCGGCATGATAACAAGTATCGGATTAGTTAGCGTCGTCGCAGCAAGCGCAAATATTAGCAATACATTTCCGCTTGTCAATATATCGTGATATTTGCGCGTATTGCAACATCGAAACAGAAATGCATTCATACGTGACATATGACAATTAATGTTCATAGATTTTTTGTTTACCTTACACGACATATGTTACATGTTACTGTCATACGATTTATTCTATATTTCTATAAAATAGTCAAAATATAAAAATATTGATCATTCAGTCTCGAACATGTGTCGAAATAAGAACAGAAAGGTAAAAAAGAGCCATTAAAAGATAAAAGTATTAAACAAAAACATTCAGAAATAAAAATAAAAATTTTCAAAAACTCTAATAGTCATTAAGAAAGTAAACGCTAAGAATTGAATCTCATGAATTCCTTTCAATTATAAATAAGAGAAAGTAAGTAAAAGTTGCATTAAATGTTTATTTTATTAATTAGGCACATTTATCAAGAGCGTGAAGTATAATACGATGGAGAACATAACAAATTCACGTCTATCACTGTAACTAGTACTAATTACTTTGCGGGTTAAAGATATGCTCAAAATAAAGTTTTGCCCTCGTTACTCGCATGCGATTCGCACAACTTCAAGCCGAATTCACGAGCAATGCGCGCAGAGAATTGCACTATTACCAGGCAGGATGAATCACGACTGACTGGTAACTTTCTGGATAACGTAGAGAAGGGCGCGCGGTGGATGAAGGCATCGACCAGGGGTGGCAGACGAACAGGAGCAGTGGCTATCCCCGTTATTATCCACCCCCTCGCTTATTCGAAACTGGAACAACCTCTCTTCTACCTTACAGGAATGCCCGCCATGAAACGTACGACCGTTCGGCACGAGATATCGTTCCGTGGCCATTCATAAAGCAGCCTTAAACACCCAGTCTTAATCACCCCGCGAAACGGGCCGTGATTTATGGGTCGCAGCCCGCGGGTTTTGTAGCCCGAGTACTTACTGTTAAAAATTTCACAACTCGCGAGATTCAAAAAACGCGAATATCCTGCGGATGCGGGATTAACCACGGCTCTCTCGTGTTACTCCGAATTCGTGGAATTCGTATTTTCTTTGTTTTTGTGGAAAAAATTGAAAAAAGCAAGTTTAAATTTTAGACAGAATAAATGGTAGTGTTTAAATAAAAAAAGATTTAAATTTTTATTTTTAAAGATTTAAACTTTCTTATTTATCTTCGAGGATAAAGGTTAATCATTTTTACAATTTCGAATACTTATATGTGTCAACCTGCATATTCACACGCAGAGAAACAATGCGTTTCGCGCAGGAATTTTCGTCGATTTCAGCAACACTCGCACGATTAACATCGAGACACATCGCGCACACGGAGGAACGCAAGCTTAACTGCAAGGAGTCCTCGAGCACGTACACGTGAATCCTGGTGGATCGTTTCCACCCTCGGCGTCTGGGTAAACATCGTCGCCGCGTCGTTACCGGCTGCAATCTCGGTCGTACTTGCGAAAATCTTGGAGCAAGACTTGATATCACCTGGTTGTGGAAAATCGTGAACCGCGCGAGAAGGCTTATAAACGGTAAACCTAAGCCAGATAGATCGTGCGATATCGCCCTTCGAGCCCTACAATACTCAGCACAGGTTTCACGATAGATTCCATTTGGATCTTCCTAGCGTACGATAGCGCGGAAAGGACGCGAGCGTGATGATAATCAAAGTGAAATTGTCGAGAATGAGACTTAGTGCGAAGGGCGCTTTTGTCGAAGAGTAGACAAAGGGAAATATTCGATGACTTTTGTCGAACAATTAATTAAAACGGTTGAAATTTCATTTAATGCGCATTTTATTTTATGTACATAGTGATAATTTTTAATCAACTCACTTTTCACGATTGGAAATTGCTTTTATTACGAACAGAGACAAAAATTCGATAATCAATCGACAGACGAATTTAATTGACTAAAGTATCTACTCAATTAAATTCGTTGATTGATATTATTATTATTATTCAGTCCGATGTTAAAGACATATTCAATGAATAACATTAGTAGGTTAAATCTTCTATAAATATAAAATTAAAAATGAATTAAATTAAATAAAAGCTACATCTGAATATTGATTATTTTGAATTTAATTGTTGCAGAAAATTATGATTTAATAATTGCATTATATGTATAAAGTTGAATACACATAATTCAATTTTGCTTTCTTTCTCTTTTCTAATAATTTGAGTATAGCATAACAATGTACGAGTTAATTCAAATGAATGCAGGAACAAATATTTTACGTTAATGCGATATTTACGTTTCATAAATCGTATTCACTCATTGTTTGATGAATTAACGAAAATTACATCATACCCATCGAAGTACATATAAAGTATATCATGAGCATGATTAATTATTCAAAAATATTGCTGCACATTCAGTTTTCCAACTCGTCATAGCTAACTTAAAATTTTAATTGTGGTTTTACCATTCCTCTCTCGAATTAATTCACTCCGACCTCACGTTCATGAATTATTGTTAAAGCAAAAATTATAACGTGTTAATTTCACTCGAATTTATTACTATTTAACGTAAAGTAATTTATCTAACTTTATACGGATGTACGTTAATTGATCATATTTTGTGTGATATCGATTTCCCACCAAAGTTTGTAATTTAATGACAATAAGATATTGATAAATTAGTGTAAGAAAAGAGTATGATTTAATTCAATACTATAATTCATCAAATTATAATTCTGCACAAATAATGATGAAAGCGAAAAGACAAGAATATTCGTTCAAGAAAGTGGACGGGACGTGCCGTCGGAAATCTCGGGTGAATTTTTCACCCGGGAGCTTCCCTCGCTACCCCGTTGATTACATTAGGGGCAGGAGAGGCTTTCCCTTCAACTTGGAGCGAACCGACGGGATCTTCCAAATCGAAGTCGGCTCTTTGCCGACAAGAATTTCGTCATTAAGATTTTTTATTTGAATGCAAATGGCTACTTGCCCCTGGCTCGCGCGAGATCTCACCCATCCTTTGATATCTCCAGGGAAAACGGGCAGGCTCTGTGTCTCACACAGCATTATGGAATGCACTCGAAAATTGATGTTTCGTAAAACGCGCACTCTTGCTCACCACCACTCTCGTTCTCCGTAAAAGAGATTTTTTTTTGTTTAGCGTGCATTTTACCAGCGCGATCGCGCAAATCGATTCTATTTACTTTTACCGAAGGCTACGTAAAACGAAGGAATCCCGTAATATTTCTCTTTTCTCTTCCGAACAGCGCGAAAACGTTGCCGACCTACCGCAATCTGTAATCTTATCGATTTGTTATTATCCTGCCTGGAAAGTCTTGCCGCAGATGAAACGCGATTTTCATCACTCTTTGTTTCTTCCTCCTTTACGTTTTTCTATAATATCCTCTTTATCTCTCGCAATCTCGTCACCGGAATTTATAATTTATAAGGTACTAACAATTTACTATCGTTCGAAAGATAGCACGCAACTGGGATAATTTCTCACAGTGGACATTTTACATCACTGTTCGGGACTCGCATCCTACGATCTCGCCAGACAACGGGCATCGTTAAACTTTCAACTATCCGTGGATGGCCGTTGTGTGTACGGACGTCCTAAGTTAAAATGGAGCTCATCGTGTGTGCATCGCGTCACGGAGCAGGTAAGGCGAGACGTAATTTACTGGTTTCTGCTTGTTACACCGACCGCACGTCGACGTGTCACCGGCGTTTGCTCGTAAAGCCGACAAACTCGACGTAATTTTATCCCGTCTCTAGATATGTCGGTACACGTATATACGGCTCCGTACCCGACTCCCCGCGCCCTTCACCCTCCAGCCAAATGAGATTTTGCTTGGTGCAAGTGACGGAGGTTCCGCAGGATACGCAACGGCCGCGCTTTGCAGAGTATCGGGATAGAACAGTTTATGCAATCTGACGTAGTGATCTTGTCCTGCTCTTTCCGTGGTTAACCCTTATCCGCGCAAGAGACAGACTCGCCAAGGCGAGGTCACGACAATATTTATTTTTTACGAATAAAAAGAGAATTGGGACCATCTCTTCTCGAGAAGAGAGGGAGAATTTATTTTAAGAGGAAAAATCGTCTTTAATTCAATTACACATTCTTGATGACATTTTATCGATGAACGTTATTAAATAATCATTTATTTTATATAGTTTTCTCGTCTAAAAATTTTATGAAAGGATCAATTTGAATTATTCAAAAATTGCCCTATATATATTAAGAAAATTAGATACAATTAACATCTTTCTCTGATAATAGCTTATTTTGTGAAACTCGAAACATCGTGGGAGAAACAATATAGAAACATCACAATCGATTTTATAACTGTGCCAAAAAATCGATACACCGTCCATATGCACAATCGTTCGGCTAAAAGTATCAAATTTCATACGGAAATAGTATAAACTGATGAATGAAATTAGTATAAACAATTTGATGTCGGATGGGCATATACTGGCATCAGCGAATCGCAGACATGCAAATGGCTTTTGATACCGCAATAGCTCGGCAATCAGATTTGCGAGTGAGTCGAGGTTATCCCCCGAAAGGAGAATTTACATGAGAATTTACATGGTTTGCTAGAGACAGTTGCAAAGAGAAGAGCGAGGAAAAAGAGAAGCAATTGTGTGAAGGTGGTAGCTGGTGCCCAATATAAATTCAAATGTATCTGACGCATCATCGAACAACGCTTCTATAAAGCTTCGTCATCCCATTCCATGAAAATTTCTGTTTCCACGTAAATTCCATTTTTCTCGACGAAACAGTGCTTTATTGCCTTAGGAAAAATGCTGGCTGTAATATCTGGCGCGTCAATAACGGAAATGTGTATATGATCTTACTCATTCCGACTGCTTTACGACAATAGTTATGCAATCCTATAAAAATGTTGATTTTGCTGCTTCAGCAAATAATCATTAAACAAATGAATAGTTTCTACATCTTTCATATTCTTCTTTTTTGACATTTTAACATTCTTTAATATTATTTTTCCGCGTCGTAATTATATAAAATGTTTGCCTCTACTCTTCTTTATAGTATAATTTGCAGATTTTTGCCACATATTGTTTACACGCGAATTGATCGATGATTTAATCGATCTCTTTTCATTGCAGAAGGTTCATATATCGCATCGGGAATGCGAATTCAAGCTCAGGTGAGGAACTCTGAAGCGAGTGAACTCAGTCAGGGGACAAGGCAGCAGGTTGATTGATCGCGTGTCAGGTTCCAGCCAACCTGGCGCCAGTCCAGTGGTGCCCAACTCGCTTCAATGCGGCGGCGAGGGTGGGCATTCGGGCAACTCTTACGGGTGCAAAGCACAGGGACTATTAACGGAGACGGAAGTCGAGTCGCTTTTTTATCGGATTTAAAACTATGGACGCCACGCACAATGACGACAATGTTTCATTACGCAGCTGCGTGCAGTCTATTGTAGACAACGTATATTATGTGGAAAGTAAACCGTGAATAAAAAAATGACGTAAAAAAAATAAATAGAGATGACAGTCTATTAAAAAAAAAACTTGTGAGGTAACTGTGATAAATTCTGTTCTCCTTTTACGATGCAGAAGTTGCCTTTAAAAAAGTGGTAAACGCGATAAACGCAATTTATTTAAATTTAAAGGTAGGTACAAGATTGTTGGTATGGCTTTAGACGCCGTAAAAAGAGATTACCAACAGGAATGACTTCGTAGCAATAAAAAGACTCTTTAATATTGAACTTTCAAGTTTTTAGTTTCATCAGAGTGTCAACAGAATTTTCAAAGTGACGACATTTTTAGACGCGACGGGGTTATAAAATGTTATATTATCCGCTATATGGAAAAGGTATCTTCAGCAGCTTCTTATAAACTATAATAATGTCGATATACATTTAATAAAAATTATACAACGAACTGCAATGGACATGCAATTATTTCTACATAATCATTACACATTACTGTTACGCCCTTGGAGTATAAAATGTAACCACGTGAATCGTACAAAAACTATCATTTTCATAAGGAGGACAACGACGACGAACGGCGCACTGGCGCCCACGCGGAGGAGCCCATGGGGGCTGCTCTCTCCGGCAATTAGAAGATAATTACGATGAAACGGCGCAGTCATGGGTGGCGATAAACGCCGGGGTATCGGTTTCCCTCTATCATACACAGAGTGCAACGAATAAAAAAAATAACTCTGAAACTCGGTCAGGGTAAACAGTAACGAAGCGCCGCGCGCGCGGCGAACCGTTTTAATTCGCGACGGAAAATACACGTTTCCAGAACGGCGCGGCGATCGATAGGGAGTTACTTCGCGTACGTTCGACCGGAGTAGATTCGCGTGTGCGCGAATTAAATTCGCATGGATTTCAAGGAGCGTGAGAGCGGCAGATTTGAATCCCTCCAAGAGGGCCACCCCCTCGTGGAAACGAATCACGGCCCTGCGCGCCTCTCCCAACCACCGTAACCTGTCAGTCACTTTATCCGTCCCCCTGGCCCTGCCGCCGCGCCGCCGGGTCCCTTTATTTGATCGACGAGTGACGTTATCGCGGGTAATATCGGACGACGAGAAAGAGGAAGAGAGAGAGAGAGAGAGAGAGAAAGAGAGAGATAACTCTCTGGTACTTCCAAGCTATCCGACTCGCTCCATCAAACATTCATGCTGTCGGCCGCAAGCTCGCGCAGTCGACCGACCGCCAGCGACCACCCTGTGAAAACGCATCCGATAAAATGCAGTCCAGCCCAACACCTTTTGTGCGCCCGTGCCGTCGTAACACGCTCGCCCACTGTCGTTCACATATACGCCCCGAGATTAAACCTTCGTTTCCGCCGCGTCGCGTTTCCTTTGACCCTCCCACGAATTCGATCGTAATTGACCTCGCTCTCGCTCTCTTCCTCTTTATCCCGCCATCTCCCTCTGTCTGCCTGTAAACAGATGGTATTTTTAATACCGCACTTTATTTCCAGACGGCGACTTTAGCGTCTTGCAAATGCTACCAGCCATCGTAATGAGCGCCATTGTCATATATCGCGTTAAAAATCACCAGCTTAAACGAGAGCTTAAACAAGCTCTCACACGCGAACTGTTCTTGTATCGTCCGAAAATCAATGTGTCCAGCGGGGCACCTTCCGGCATGCATTATGTTAGGGAAAGGATCGATTTTCGCGGTCGCCACGATTATGCGCTCCGTGTTTTTGCAACGGCCCATAATAGACCACGGGCGTAAGCGACGACGCGGACGACTGCTTCGCTAATTGAGCGATCCCGATCGTTTAGCTGCGCCGTCACGCCGTTATTCTCGGGCTTAGAGATTTTAATGGACGGAACGGTGCGCCGTAATACAATGAGAATAAGAGGAAGGAGTGAATTATTCGGTAGTGCGGCAATGAGAGTCGCAATTTTGGAATCTAATAAAAGCGAAGAATGAGTACGCCATTAGGATCTAAATCAAATGAAGTATACGCGCTGTCTTTGTACGAGCTATTCATTTCGCGAGTGACATGAATGAAATCTTAGAACCTTTGCTATAATATGAATAGAAATCGATATCGAAATCTATAATCAGAGTAGCCAAAACAACTATTTGCAAAATCGTCTCGTAAATTTGAGCAGCTAACAAATATAGTAACAAACTTCGATATTAGCTAGTCGCGGGTTTATAAGTGTTAATTAAATCACGACATAAATGCCGGGAGCTTAATGACGTGGAAGTCGTGTTTAATGCGGAATGTTGGAAACTTGCCACCTTGCGCAACAATCGAGGTAACCCCGGTGGAGATCACAGGTGAAAAGCGCAGGGAGAGACAGAGAAAAGGACACGAAGCAGGAGAGAGAGAGAGAGAGAAAGAAAGAGAGAGAGTTTGGACATAAGGAGAGAAGAGCGGAGTCTAGAGCACTTCGTCACACTCCGGAGAAGACAGAGAGGACACGGCGGCTTGTTCTAGTTTACGATTCTCAAAACGAGAACGTGGAGGGAACTCAGGTACCCGTATGTCCCACGTGGCTAAGAGGTTCCCCCGAAATTGTTGGAGAATTCGGGCGGGTTCGCCGGTGAGATGACTCCCGAAGGAGCTCCGATGAGAGATACTCTTTACTCGACTCTCGTCATCCACCATTCTGATGCCCGCATTAAAATTTCAACTTTTGTCAAAATTATCGTGTTAGGGATAAAGGCTATATCACACCTCGACTACCGAGATTGCATATCTTTGACAGCGTACAGAAAGAAAGAGAATACATAAAAGACCTCTATATTAAAAATAATAATCTGATTATATACATATATGTATAAGAGAAAATTTTTTATCTAAATTGAAATTAAAGGAAAGAAATATTTAAAAATTATATTATATTAGTACAATCTGTGCTTTCCCCCCTCCTCTCTCTCTCTCTCTCTCTCTCACACACAGTTGCTTGTTATGAAGAGCTACTGGGACGGATAAATCAAAGATGAATTTATTAATCATGTAACTAATTGATCTGGACTTGTAATTATATTAATTGTTTGCGGCCTATTCAATTCATTACGTATTAATGCATCGGCTGCCTCATTAGAGCTGCGGCAAACATAGCCGGAAAAGTTGAATACAATGGATTAATATATTCAAACATGATAGCAATTGCTCGTGTTTGCAGTCTATATTTAGTGACAAACATGATCATGTAATTTTCAACATTAGATAGTGCTAAATACGGCACGTCTCTCTCTATTTCAAATTAAAACAAATTAATATTTTTACACAAAACGCAAGATATTTGATTTTCTCATTTAATGACATTTTAAATACGTTTCATTGCTCATTTCCTACAAAGTTTATTTCAGTCTATCTATTTTTGTAAATGTACATGTCTTTATTTATATTACGATATTTAGACTGAACAATCAAGTGCAAAGACGATTTTGCAGAAATAGCCACGCTTACTTCCGCATAAAAGCACGCTAGCGGGCTGCAATAATCGCGCCCGCCTGCAAATCCGTCGCGGACAGTTTTATAATCCACCGGTTTTACACCGTCCTTTTATTAATACGGTGGGGCAGTAAACGGGGTTAATCCGCGGCGCACGACAACGCGAAAGCGCCGAATTCGCCGACTGCATTGTTCGTGAAGTTTAAAAAAGCGACTGTCCTGCGCAAAAAAGTATCACGGTCTTTTACACGGCTTATTTTATCGGCTAAATTATACTAAAGCGTTATTTTTTCTCATTCAGAAATAATTCCTTTTAAGACTGCTACAGAAACTTCTAAATAAATGGCGCATTATATCAGATAATAATAATCGTATAAATTTTCCAATTCCATATTTTTATTTCCTACTTTGAACTGATTTATTTTAAAACATATTTTCAGCCGATAAGAAAATTTGATTTTACGATACAAGCATATATGTAGCAGTATCGCCCCTTTTCTAGGGATTCTTTGCCAGTGTTGAATCAACTTTGTCTTGAAAAATATTTTGTTTTTGTAAATAAAGTTTAAATTGTCTGAAACTATAAATGTGCAAGAGCAAAAAGCAATTGCGTACATTCTCCCGAAAAATCGATGATTGCAAAATAAAAAATAGAACGCTCTAATAGAATTTAGAGCCAAGTTTCTTTATATTTCACCTTACGAGGAGTTCGGCGATTTTGTAAAGTGAAAAAGTAAATTGAAGGTTTAAGAGAAAACAGAGTTAGCAAACAGTCTGCTTTTGCTTTGATGCTTTAGTACGGTTGGCGACCCGTGCGGCTTTCGAAAAATTTATTGAGTGTTCTAATCGGTATCGCGGCTTCTTTCTCGTCTCACAGTAATTACGCGAAGCACGAAGTGGTTTTCCAATAATTCCGCAGAAAGAAGTACGGATAGAAAGCTTGCAATCGTAGATACTCTCCTCGTATTAACTTCGTTATTTCTGTACCTCTGATGTCTCCGCATTACCGATTTATTACGAACAATCAATAATCATAAACACTAGGCGACAGACTACGTCTGCACTTAACATTAAGATATATAAGAGAAATCTCAGAAACGAAGTTTAGCTCTGCTTAATTGTCGTTATTTTCAGTGAAATTTTAAGTTAATCATCTTATTTTTTGGAGTGCATGTGAATTAAACTTTGTAAAGTTTCTTAAAGAATAGCTCTTAATTGCACAATTATGTAACTGAGAGTTAATTCGGTGCATAAAATGATCTCTGTCGCAGCGTTTCTCCCTCGGCTCTCTCAGTACCGTCGTTTTTCCGGTTAGTTTACCGTGGATGGACCATAAATTTACGCCTGAAGGAAACGGCGAACAGTTTGTCCCGCCGCGAAACAGACACGGACAGCGCCGAAGAAGACGGTGCGCTTTGAGCTCCTAATCCGCCGGGGAGATTGAAGAACTGCGAAAGAAAGAGTCACGAGAGATATAAAAGGGACCAAGGGTGGATTCTAGGACAAAGGGTAGACGAGATCGCGACGAGCGAAGGGATTTGACACGTCGAATGAAAAATGTGACCGACAAGACGGATGACGGAGAGCGTGAACGGAGAAGTAGTCGAAAAAAAATTCAAGAAACGTCTTTCCGATATGTCGAAATAATTTGAAGGATTAGGTACACGTTACTCGGACTCGCGCATGATGTGACTTACGATGGACCAAAGAATATCTCTTTTACTTTCCCATAAGAGATCGTACTACCCGAATATTATTCTGCAACGCCGACGGCGTGTCGGCGTCACCTAGAGCGTTAATTAAATCTTTCAACGGCCTCTCAATGGCCTCCGACGCACGTGCGACATGACCGCACCGCAACCGCATCCGTCATTGCGATCATTACGGGATCGTTGGCACGTCGTCGCCACGCGACGGAAGACGCTGGCACTGCAGGTATTCCGTCCCGGGAATGCAAATGGCCCCGCGGCGGATGGTAATATGCGGATTAATCCGGCCAGTCAGCCGGCCGAAAACTCCTCGTAACTATTCTCATTCCCGCGCGGAGAGAGTGTGCCGAACTGTTCGCCGCAAATCCCGGCTGGGTTCTTATGACAATTGTCTCCCGCGGACGAGAGGATCGGATTTCAAAATTTTTATCCCGGGAGAAAAAACTTGAGCCGAGAAATGGCTCTCCGGTTGGACCAAGTTTCTTTAGGTCTTTCATTTGGCATCTTATTATTAGAACACTTAGTGACGAACTGATAAGACGCGAAAAATTATTTGCCGAGGAAAAGTCAATCCGAAAGTATCAACGAATGTAGTACAATTGAAAAGTTGCTCGAGAAATCTATAGCAACCTGCATAAAATGAATTTAATTCATATATTAGATATAATAAGGTTTATCAAATTCGATTTACGTCACTTTCGAAATAAACACCTCATTTAGAGCGAAAGGGATGCTGGGTTTGTCGACAGAATTACCACCGTGGGAATTATCTCGCGAAATTTTCGCAAATCGTCCTGGGACGTAGGCAGAAATCTGATTTCCAAGTTTTGCAGGAAGCTTGGGGATTGTTTCGGAACTTAAATTGGGGTTGGCGCTATTACCGAGATGGATTAAGAGATGCTTGATAAACGTCAGGTAGAGCATCATGATGCGCAATAATCTTCGTTATATTCTATCGTATTATAACTGTCTTTAAAAAACTTCTTAAGCTACTTAGGTAGAAAAACTTTCTTTGTGTTATCTAAATGATAGTAAAGGAGAAAAGATATGAGATTTATTGCACGTACATCCCTATTTATAATGAACTTTGTATAAAATTTATATTCTTTTCTATTGGTACGAAAATTGGAACGCTTGCGTCATAATTAAAGTAAATCAGATTTTTGTTTGTAATTAGTGGCAAATCCAGGTCTATGAAGTTGAGATCCCCGAAATGCGAATTTTTACAAAACTGATATGACATTTGATTGTCTAAATCTGTTCATAAATAATCGTTTTTATCTAACTTGCAAAAAAAATAAAACTAAAAATTTTCATCATCAGTAACCCTAGGCGTTTTTTTAAATATTTTTTTAGAATTTAAATATTGTTGCAATTTTTTAATATTTTTAAAATTAATAAAAATGCTTTTTAAATATAATTTTTTTTATAAAAGATGAGATTTTAGCAATTTAATCAAATTTCCTAAAAATGAAAAGAAAAGAGAAATCAAAGATAAGATTATCATTTTGCACTACGCTAATTCTAATAGCATTAAATTTTCTAATTTACTTTATCTCTATTATTAGTACTGTCGCAAGCTTCATTTTGATATTTCGCAAATAACACTTCAGGCAATAATTACGTAATGGTAATAAACGGCTGCTGATATTACCGGATATCGATGATGATCGAACGCGTATGAACCGCGAAAAATGCGTACTCGAGAACGTCGGGGCAACATGGTGAAAACAATTCGTCTCAATAATGCCACTCGGGGAATATCGATGTTATTTTATTGAAAGGGTAGCTGGGTGCGAATAATACCGCCATAAATCATAGGGACACCGCGTAGACGTAAATGTTTCGCTGTACCGACGCGAACAAACGAATCGGAAGCGCACATTGGTGTACCGTATTTTATTTCATTCTCTGAGACCACTAAATCTAAAATAATAAAATCACATTCAAATAAAATTAGATACACATGGATTAACCTGTGCATGTTTAAAACAGATTTAAAATAATTAGGCAAAATTAATTCTATGCTGCTGTCAATAGGTACGTGCAGTTGGCACTTTGTACCTTTTAAACAAATTTATAATAAATTCAAAGGGATTTGTTTTTGCGACGCAGACGTGCATGCTTTCGCAGCTAATTGATCCTTTGGATTGATTTATCGCTTGGAGATTTCGTGACAACCCTTTCCGCATGCAGGAGAAGGCTATCATTCACCGGCGCATCTGCCGCGAACATGGTGTAATTCCTCGGGAACGAGGTTGACTTTGGAGACGGCAGGTGGTTTCCGAGACCGAGCCTGATCGATTGACGAAGGAGAGAGAGAGAGAGAGAGAGAGAGGCTTAATGACGAGGCGACGATCGACAGCGTTATTGCTCAACGTCCGTCTAGCGATGTCGATCGCATCCGCGTCCAGGAGAGAGCGAAAGAGAGAAACGATAATAATTAATGTCGCCTTTCCCATCCGAAACTTTTCCGCCGTGTAGCCGTGACCGAGCACGTGCGCGCATTCCCGCCACGTACGTAAAATACGCGACGTGTCACGAGTGTTTCGCCGTGCCGAAAGTTTCCGCCCGAAAACTGGATTTTCCGCGCGATCGTGAGTAACGGTACACCGCGTGTCTTTGTCACACCGGGCGAAGATAATGTTACTCATCAGGAATGGGAATCGCGTACTTGATGACCGAGCATTATCAAGTTCGTGAGATATTCCAGTCGTATAATTGTACGACCGTAACTGACGGATTCTTAATTAGTAATTACAACGTGTAACGAAGAATTATCAGACAAATTCTTATGCAACGTATAAATTACTAGAATATATACATAGAAAATGTAGAAACATTTATATAGAATATATGCATCAAATTAATAATATAATTCGAAAATTTTAACATTGTCGGGGCAAATGGTTCTCTACGTAAAATCATTTGTCATATCAAAATCCATCATTAAAACTATATAAGATCTTAAAAATTAAAAATTTAATTTATATATGCATATATAATGTTTTATAATTTAAATCTCTCTAAAGTATCTGAATAATAGATTTATATTTGGAAATCATTATTAAAACTATATAAGATCTTAAAAATTAAAAATTTAATTTATACATGCATATACCATATAATGTATTATAATTTAAATCTCCCTAAAGTATCTGAATAACAGATTTATATTTAGAAATCCGAAAGCATTGATCATCATACGAAAATAAGAATCTCATTTGATCACCGCGACTCGAATGCGATTTTCGATGGATCTTTTACGTAAAAGAGTGAATTCTTTCTCGGCGAAGAGGAAGTAATTTCGCATTAATAAAAACGAAGGAATTTCCGTTCGAGCACGAGAGGGTTGTTACCGCGGAAATGCATACTCGCTCTCAAGTAGTCCCGGCACGTTTTTAAAAGTGTCTTCGATGTCAAAGACTTCTCGCAGAAAACTCCGGCAAGGCGGACGCGCGTCTCCCGACGTCCATTCTCCACGAAGAGGATTTTCGCGAATTCGTTTCGGCTATATTTTTCACCCTCGAGTCGGATACGTTCCGTAGGGCGCGTAACGTCACCGAGATGTCTCTTGGTGGAACAATATTTTCGTTCCGTTTCCGCGCGGCCGTTCGCCCCCCGTAGCACGTTGGAGAGAAGATGTACGACGATCGACGAGACGTTATCGTATACGCCAGATCGAATTTCGGGCGTCTGCTTGTATTTGTAGATCGACGACCTTTATCTCTTCAACTGTGTGTTATATTGCGGAGCTCGTGCCCGTGCTTTTCACACGATTAGACAACGACAGTCAAAGCCCGTGGGTTTCTGAACCCGAGTTCCGTTTCGAATTTCATTCGGGGAATCGTGCGCTTCTTACGCGAACGGGAAGAAAATATTCGCGAGGAAAAGTACCGTTTCACGAATTATGTAAAAATATTGTTTCGCCGTTCTCTTCGGCAGGCATTTCTCAAGATGAGAATAAATCGGTTCGCATGAGCGAATCGCACTGCTTTCGCAAGATCCATCAAAGCTATATACGTATCGCGTCGCGGCAAACATTTTCGTACGTCTATCAAAACTTTGACAATACTGGAGGTTTCGGAGAAAGAAGTAGCAGTTGGTCCACGGTTCGGCACAAAGAGAGTGTGAAAGGGAAACTGCGGTGAAGGGGGAATCGGGAAGAGAAGATCGAGGGACCGAGGGATGTGGGTCGGTGATCGATTGCTCCGGTACATGCACAATATCGGGGGATGGAGTCATGTATCCAGGCTAAACAGCCCATTTGCCCGGTACAATGGGAGCGACGTCGCTGTGGGCCCGACTTAATTACCAGAGGCTGCCTTCGGCAGACGGAGGTGGGAGGGGCGAGTGGCGAGGCTTTATCAGAAGCGCCTTATACAGCCGAGCTTCGTTTAATGGCCGCGCAAGAATGCGAATTTGGCGACATGCCTAGGAATCTAATCTTAGAAGCTATCCCGGTGCCGCCTCTTAAACTCCGTGTTAGTGATACTCGAGCGATTATGAATCACGTTAGCTATTATTACGGTAACGCGTTTCACTGTGATTTACTGTCGCCGAGGTATTACTATATTACCGAACGTTAAATTATTCATCTTATAAAATACGAGCTTAAAGCACGGAAATCACGGCTATAAAGTTTTCCGCTATTCAAGTTGCGGGAATTCTTTTCTCGCGTGAAAGGAGGGTCGCGTGAAATCGACACAAAGTCGAGAAAAATGCATTCCTCGTAGGAGAATCACCCACAACGGAGTTCGGCACGGATTGTATAAACCACTTTCGTCCTTGTCTCCTGCATAACGCGCATGATGCATCGCGACACGACCAGCTTCTATTTTCCGAGGAAACAAAACAGTTTCCCGATAGTTGGCGGGGCGCGCGAAAACGAAGGAAGCACTTCGCCATTAGTCTGCGCGAAACTGTTGGTATGTATCATTCTGTAACGAGGGCAAATTGCGAATCCACGCTACACTTACCGGAGTTTTCATAAACTTCGCCGGGCGGGAGAGGCCACTGCATTAGACGAAAGATACCTGGAACACAAAACGAAAAGAACACCTTTAACTCGCGCGGAAACTACGTTAGCAGAGAAACTTCAAGTTTCGCGAAGTCTCAAATCTCAGCAATTAGCCGGACTATCGCGACGCTTATCTCCTCGACGAGATAAATCATTCGCTAATTGCAGCTTCTTTATTAGATACCTGTTATCTCGGTATATTAGTGAAAAATATCGTGGGATCAATGCTATTCTTGATGAGCATATTTCGAGGCAACGTGTCACTTTCTGTTGCCTCCTTTCAAGATAAATGGAAGAAAATAATCGTATCTAAATTTATGAAATAAATTTTTCTCTCGACGTTTGTCTCTCGAATGTATAAAATATAACAGTTGAAGTCAAACCATTCTTAATTCCATCATAATTGTTGAAATTAAATTAATTTTTAAATTTATTATTATGAACGTTTTAATATTAGATGCTCTCAAGAAAGATCTTCTGGAGAAAATATTAAAGTAAAAATTCGTGAGAAAATTTTTGCAAAACAGAAAAATACGATTATTTATGGATGACACAAATGTGGACAAATAATAGACAATCAATGCCATTTTTGCAATTGCAAAAAATTAGCGAATAATTTTCATATCTTATTCGTTACGTTGTAATAATTTGGGTCAGACAGCTTAATATGTAGGTACTTACATAAAGCTTTGTAAAAACATACAATTAATTATTAATTTTCATAATAATAAATATTATGATATCGCCACATAAAGATTTTGTAAAATGTAAAAATGAAATACATCTTTTATATAACTTATACCACCAATATTTTCTCCACAAAGACGTAATCAACGAGATTATTTTTGAATAAATTGCATCTAGCTAAGTGTTAATGGATAATAATGATAACATTTCACGGAAACGAACTTCCGCGTCTAATACAGCAATAATTCTACGCGGAAACACCATTCTCCAATTTCACACGTCGGGAAAGGGATCCACGAAAGATCTCCCCTGATATCGGTTACCCCGGAGTCAAAGGCGCAAAACGAGATAAACTCCAGGACGCTCGCGTCCGAGAAAGAGAAGTCCTCTTTTATTTCAATCCCCCGTCGTCACGCTGCACACGGCGCGGCGCGACGCCGAGTACATCCGGAAGACAGGGCGACAGATACAGGGGATGAGGCGGGGAGAGGGAGAGGAGGAGACGTACGAGTGGGTCGTCTCTGCAAACGTACCCCAAACGGGATGGCCTGAGTGGTTTCCCGTGTTCGGCGTCGCGCACACACGACAGGGCGGTAACACCGTCGCGGTGTTACGTAGTTCACGCGCACCCGGTAGAAGCCCGGCGAAAGAGAGTCCTCGAGAACTCATCCTCGCGCCGGAGGACTCGCCACGTGGAGGGTACATACACGGCGGTCGAGTGTTTTCGCGCCGAGCGGAGAGCAGTTGCGAATGTTTGGAGTTTCTGGCCAAAACTCCGACTTTCTCGTGCGGCTCCGTCGCGTCTCTCACTTGGTGTCTGAAGGGAGGACGAGTGCCTTCCTCGTCGAAGGGAGAAACTTTGACGAAACGCATTACGGCGCTGTAAATTCGGCGACGCCGAATATACACGGCGCGCGGCCGCTTAACGTCGTTAGGCCCCGTTCGGAGAATATCTGGGGAGACTGCGTCGTAACCGCCTCCGTATCTCGAATTCACCATTTTGCGATCCGCTCGAAGTGGCGCGGCGACAAACGAGATAACGGAATAATCGCAAACGTCAAAAGCGCCGTGCTAAAAATATATCAATTAGATTACCCAGCGATTTATTACATTTCAGGTTAAATCGGGTTATCTACGCGATAGATTCATTTCGCGACGGCGTCAAATCGATCGCGAGCGAAATAGATTGCTCGCGCAAAAATGAAAAAAAAAAAAAAAAAAATTTAGTCACCTGGAGTCCACCGCTGCCATCTTCTCGTGCCGGAGCTGCTTCTCCAACTGCCGCTTCGTCGACACTCACTCGCGCAAGTCGAGCTCGAAGATCCGAACAATCCTCATCGCGCGCGATTGATTGACACGACACGAGCGTCCGGCCACGCGAATTTTCCGCGACACTCTCGACACTCATTCGCGACGTTCGCGTACGCGCAGCACATCTCGGAGCGAACAACGCGACACGCACTGCCGACAGTCCCGACGTTCGTCCGACTCGCTCGGCGCCGCTCGAAGGACCTGAAGTCGCGCGGGAACGCGCGATAACTTCACGCCGCGCCGTCGGATCACGAATACCGTCGAAATCTCGATCCCGAAAATCCAAATGTATTTTTTCCGTCACATCCGCGACGTTTTGCGAGCACCCGGGTATCACATTTGTATCAATTATCACGATTTTCTTTTTCTCAGGAAAGATTCTACATGTGCTGCGTTCCGAAATTCATTGCAAATACTGAAAATCTATAATGTGCGTGACATAAACTATAGATTTGCAGTACTGGCAGTGAATATCGGAACGCAGCTATGGAAATGTACAAATTTCCCAGTGAGAAATGACGATCGGAAAGACGTCGAATCGAGACGTCGACGTGATACCTTTTCGACGCAAAAGATATCGACGCGATGTGGATTAATTCGACATCGATTTGACCAGCTATATTTCTCACTGGGTTATAAAGATTTATGAAAATCGGAGGGGAGAGCGTTATACTCTACTGAGAGAAAAAGGACCCAACCACAATTTTATAATATTTCTAACCATAAATATGATTAACTTAACTATACGCATCATTATGTTAACCATAATTATCATTAGAAATACCAAAAAATTGTGGTTAACTCCAGAAGTAACTATATTTTTCTTTCAGTGTGCATATTTACCCGCGAGAGACCAGAATTCGCAAAAAGAAGCACTAAAAGGCCATCGCACACAAAATTGCATAGGCTGCATAAGCATAGCACAAGACCGCTGGACCAATGAGCATCCAGCATAAAGTCGCCATATTGATTTACATAAGATGTTCATTGGTCCAGCGGTCTTATGCTATGCTTATGCAGCCTATGCAATTGCCTATTTGTGTACTGCTTGAAGCCGGCCGTTAATACGAGAACGAGAATACGCGACGAACGAATGCTCCACAATAATGATCGTGCGCGATCCGCGAAGACGCTTCGGATATATCACTCCCGATGGAGGATAGAAATCGCGTGCACGAGGGCAGGAGGGTCGCGGCACAACTGCCGGCGGCCGCTTCACACGTCTATTACGTCACGAGTGGACGAGCCTACTCCGAAATGCTGCGTAATGAAATGAGCGTTAAGACGCGACTGCCTCGCGCGCGCCCGACACGGCTACTGAGCCTAGGGATGTGCGATGTTGACCAATTAATCGACGCGTCTGATATTTTTTGTCGATTAATCGATTATTAACTGCCGATGTTTTGGAGATCCGATATATCGATATTCGATTTTTTTTTATGAATATCGAAAGTCTATTC
>VBVR01001469.1:0-30199 GCA_011638315.1 Tetramorium parvispinum | reverse complement strand
ATATAATACAACTTCTGCAATGGTAAGAATTTCTTGCTAAAACTTTCACAAGTATATTAGAATTTTTTTAGAATTTTATTTTTTGTAGAACTGTGAAAAATCTCTGGACGTAAAAGACCCATGGTTGCAGACGGAGGGTTAAAATAGGGGTATAATCTTCTGTCGGTTGAAATAACCAATTGATTGGAGTTTGGTTGAAGTCGCTTTAAATAAAAGCTTTCCTTTGATTAATTTAATTCATGTTATTCAAATTATGAGATAATTAGACACAAGAACTATATTTTCCAAAACTGCAAATTTTTACTGTATACTGTTAGAGATCTGAATTTTCACAGAAGTAACGACCACGAAGAGCCCCAACCAAAAATTTGGTACTATCAAGATCGGAATCAAGAAAACCTAGAGGAGGAAGTCGAGTTGGGAATGGACAATAACATTTCGTACAGTAGAGTCTACGTAACACCTGATCTTTTTCTCGTTATGAAAAACTTCACAGTCACCGACGCTGGCATTTATCGATGCCATGGCAAAGAAGGACAAGAGAAAGAAGACAAATATAATTATAGAATCGAACGTAAAATAAATAACAATTGACGTAATATTTCATTTCGTTATAATATTACATTATGCAGATTTTATACTGAATGCATACTTTGATACTTAGCTTTATTTTTTAGCAATAAATTATTACTAAAAATTTTTGATCAATTATAGGATATTAATCGTAATTTAATTTGGGTTTTTAAAATGTTAATTTAAAATAGAAATACTAATTTTATCATTTGATCCTTATAAATCTTTGTTACATAATATATATTTATTGTCAGTTCTTGAATATCAAAATTATTTTTATGCGCGATAGCGATTCTCAAAGATATCGGCGGCGAGTTTGTAGAAAAGGGAAACATAACCGAATGGGAAAAGTATCACGAAACGTATTTATGGCCTGTCACTACGAGATTTGCAGTGAGTTAACAAGCTATTAGTTAATTATAAATATATATTCTTTTACTCATTCACTATATTTAAATAAAGAATAGGACAGAAACATTTTATTTTAAGTAATGATGAGTTATACTGTAGCTAGCAGTTTTCTAAGTTTGTGATTTCAAAAAAAAAGTTTCTTACCAGGTCTCGAGAATGATGGATTTAGCAGATATCCGTGAGGAAGGAGTAACCCTTCAAGTAATTTCCGAATGGGGTCCTTGGAGCCCCTGCAAACAGTGCATAAATAATCGCGGCATCAAAACTAGCAGGGGCTACTGTAGATTAAAGCGTAATATAAATTCGGCAAGTATTTGAGTTTTTATTCCTTTTTATTATAAACTTTAAATTTTAAACAGTCTTGTAATCTTTTAATAATACTTATTTTATATATTTAATATGTTATTTTAGACGGTGATAGAGAAAAATGATTCTGTCATTATATACTTCTTCCGAAGATCTCCGATGCTGCCTTGCAAGTAAATATTTGTAATTGTGAATCTTTAACAGCGATTATGCAATACCGAATGGCAGGTTTTAAAAACGCTGTGCATTCTCAGATCTGTTCTGCTTCAAAATGAATTTCCTAGCATCAGTCGTGTCATACGACATTTGCCGGAATTTATTTTAACAGAATCATGCAGAAAGTGTCCACTTGTAAAGAAAAGGAGAAAGGGCGAAAAGTTTCGGTATGCTAAACGATATGTTCTTGCCGAAGGTGCGCATCTCGCCGTATCCTGTCCGGAGTAATTTGCTCAAAGATATTTCAAGCGTAATCTTTTACAAAACCCTTCTGCGCCTGAATATATTGTAAATACAAAAATTGAAAACGGACAACATATTTTGAATATAGATCAAGTGCAGCGTCGCAAGTAATTTGGAAAAAGGATAGGCTCACTTTGCAGAAGGGAACGGGTCAGTCATTTCGTAGAAAAAATAAAGAGGCTCGAGTGATGATAGATATTTTCTCAACACTCTATTTAACAGGTAATGTAACATTACGTATATTATTTTCTTGGATGTAATGCACAATCTGAAATATATTTATTTTATTCGTCTAAATGCATGACAAGGCTTGGTAATTTCTATTTGTAATGCTGTACATATTTTCTCTCGATAGATGTATCCCAAGAAGAACAAGGTAACTATACCTGTTATGTAGATAACATTAATATGATGCGCCTGAAGATCGTCGTCGTATCTAAGACTCGGCTTTTAACGCAAGGTTAGTTGAAACTTGCACAATGAAAATTCTATAGAGTATATAAAATGTAATCAAAATGTAATGATAACAAGACAAAGTTTTATTATTAAAAAGCTATAAATTATAAAATTATCAACATCTTTACATAAATATGTCAAATTGTTATAAATTTGCACAGCTTGCTTTTTTACAGCTTTCTTTCGGCATTTGGCTTATTTGGGATTTACAATTTTCTTAACTTCACTTTGCTATTGCACGGGTGTAATAATGACCTGTCGGCAAAAAAATAAATTTCAGCCCTTGCCACAAGACGATCCTTCGGGAGAGGAAGTTGAATAATTTCGATGCCAAATTGTAAATTATTTTGAAATTTTATGGAAATTAATAGTAATAAGTACATATATATATATTTTTTTAAATTTAAATTTTTATTTTAAATTAATTCTTCTGTAAATGTTTTTATAATGTTTTTTCTTACAATAATTTTTATGTATTAAAACTGAACATTTTTTCAGGAAAATATCGAATTATTTAAAAGTTACTTGCTTCTTGGTTAATGCTAATTGCATATTTTTGTCACGCGCAATTATATGCATACTTTTAATGTTATTGTGGATGAATCTATCATGCAAGCATTGTGCGACTGGTTATCGGTCGAGAACACTTCGTGAAACCTCGTGGCTGTCTCCTTCGCGTTCCCTCGATCCAATCTTCTTCGTGTTGTGACCTTAAACTCAAGTGAAAGGGGGAACTGGTAGAGATAGCTACGTACGAAGGCGTACGTATTCGTCTCCAGACAGTTACGTTTAGTTCCAAAATGGCTGTGTCCCATCGTAGCTCCCGGTTTGTTGTCTACGGTGTTTATTAATCGAGCCAGTAGGCTTTAATCACAAAAAGACTGAACTGAGATTAAAAGCGAAATAGGATGAAACTTCGTACAAGTGTGCAAGCGGTCGTCGCGACTTTCTGCATAATCGCGCTTGAGGAATGTGTCGGTGAGTGTCGCGAGCCAAAAAAACTTTCTCAATTCATCTGTATATTTCTAAAAAATTTGTAGTTGTATACTTAAATATTTTTTTGATAATATAATATTTAATAACAGATAATAAAGAACGATTATAAAATACATGTTCGGGAGAAAATATTTTATAAAATTTTTCAATTTTTGAATAAATTTGCGAATATGAGAAAATTTGAAACTTTACAAATTTTAATTATTTCATTTTTAGCCTTGAAGAAATTTTATTTCATTAATATTCTGGAGTACTAATATTTTCTAAGAATATTTATTTTTATATGTCTTATAAACAAGTTTTTAAATTAAATACGGATTAATTGTTATTAAAGTACAAATTACAGTACATTGTAGTGTATAAATAATTTTGATTTATTGAACATTTCATAAGAAAAAGAATTCTGCACATCATTAATCGCCCGATGTGTCTCGCGGCGTAAGTGAAATGATGTTCGAGTGATAGTAGGTAAAAGTGACAGTTTCATTCGTCGCGCTATTACAGGCATTCTTAGAAGATGCGTAACCTGCAGATCAAGGGGAGACCTGGGCTCGTGCAAAGATCCTTTCACTATGAATTCTACACAAATTGCTCTCGAAAAAGGTATCGACGCGGTTCCATGTGTTTCCGGATGGTGCGGAAAAATCATTGAGAGTCAAAATTTAAACAATGGTAAGTTATTTTTGAAACATTTTTGTTCAGTATAATTTATATTATTCTGTAATAAAAAAATAAGTTTCGCATATATAAAGTTTACACTAATATTATATTGATATTATACAATATTTTACTTTATTAAAATAACGTTAATAAAATTATTTATGAAATAATGAAATTTTTTTTAAATTAATACAACTCAACTGTTTTTTAATAAAAAGACTTCCTAAAAATATTAATAAATTTATATTTTACAGAATATGGTACCGCCACGCAGAGATTATGTTTCCAGCGAGGTCCTGATGACAACGAGGAGAGATGTGCTTATACAGTGTGGAATTACAAGAAAGTGTATATGTGTCTTTGCTATGGAGATCTTTGTAACGGAACAATGAGAACATCCGTCACCAACGGTCTTTTAATAACGATAGCTGTGTGCTTAACACGGTGGCTTATTTAAAAACATGCATAATACTCCGTCATACGGATGTACTAAAGTGATTAAAATTTATGTGAGTCCTTTGTAGAAAATGAAAAAATTTTCATAAAAATCAACAGTTTATGGATGCGAGTTGTGGATGTGTAAAATAATGTTTTCTTTATAATGCATATCATAAAATAATCACAAGTAAGATGTATTTTAGTATATTACATATATTTTAGATATATATTTTTTTCATTTTAGTTTATTAATTAACTTTGTTAATTTTGAATCAATTTGAGAAAATGTATAAAACCCTGTCATTCGGCGTTGACGCAGTAGTTGTAGAACTCTCTATAGCTTATTAATTAATTTAAAATTAGTAATTTAAAACAAAATAATTTTAAATACATCATTCCTGTTCCCTTCATGAAAATACATTTATTTATTATTATTAGTTTCTAACTTGTTATATTTCGTTGCAGAATATTCATAAAATTCTGGAAATTATAAAAAAAATATTATATATTGCAAAGTTAAGCTTTCGAATTTTCAGCCCAATAATATTCGATGTAAATTACTTTCATCTCTCATCACTCTTAGATGAATCGTTCCTTTCTATCTTTTCTTCGAAAGAACGGAGATCTAGGATTTAGACTACCCAGAACGTGTCCATGTAGACCGTTCAGCCTCCTTTCTTCCTGATTTCGTATTAATGCTCTTGCGTGAGGATAATCGTCGAAGAAAAGCTCACCCAATCCATAGAGATATTTAACTGCCATCATTGCTTCACGATCGGTCAATAAATACGGATCTCGTTCTGCAATCAGAATGAACCAGAATTATACGAAACAGTATACATATATAAAGAAGGTGACAAATTATAATATCAAGTTCGTGAAAGTACAAAGTATGAATTAAAAAGTAGACAGATGTAAATCACTTCGTTTATTATCAGCCAGCGAAAAAAATTTGCTTACGCATAGATTTGTAGAATTCGGGAGACAGATCGCGGTGCACCTCCTGCCAGCTATATCCAAGATCATTGACGTCAACAGGTGGCAGGAAAACACCAACTGGCCACAATGATTCGGCATTTCCCGAACTCGTTATCACCTGTCGTAAGTGATTTTGCCGTAAACCAGTTCTATAATTATAATCTGTAAAAATGAACCGTAGATCAATTTCTCAATTGATATCATTTAAAAGATATTTATTATTGTTGATTAGCTCTTAATTGATCACACTGAAATAATTATATAAATGTAGAAATAAAATATACCCAAATCTTTAGAACGCTTCGCCGCATTTCGTCGGCCAATCGAGATGAATGACTTCTGGTCCACTGTTCGATCTCCTGAAAATGAATGCGACCGAGTTAAAGCATCGCAACTTAGTGCGACATAAAGCATTATTACATAATCACTAACCGTCTGTTGTAATGCTGTGCTCGTATACATTTGGAGGCGACACGAATTTCACGTGTACATTGGCGAGCGGCAGGGAACTGGCCACAGTCACCGTGAGAAGCAGCAATGCCACTGTTATCTGGAATGAAAATAACGATTTATCTCATAATTAGCAATGTATTTTGTCATCAGAATTGCCGGATTGTTTGCTTGTCGCAAAAACGTGAGAAAAGATTTTAGAAATTCTAGAACATATTTTACGACTACTTTAGAGTCGATTTCTTCAGGTCTGTAAAGTTGATATCTTGAAGTCAAATTTTTACAAAATTGATACGACATTTGAGTGTCCATAATTTATTCACATTTGTCTATAAATAATCGTTTTTCATCCATTTTGCAAAAATAATTAAAAATTAAAACAGAAAAATATTATATTTTTAATTTCTTTTACAAGATGAGGAAAAAATGATTATTTATGGACAAATGTAGACAACCAAATGCCATATCAATTTTATAAAAATTCGCATTTGGGATTGTCAACTTTACAAACCTGATTTCTCCTTAGTAAAAATTTCAAACTTTTGCTAATGTAAGATTCATATAAAAATGGAGTTAGAAAGTAGATTTTGCTGCGTTTTAGAATAACTCAATCTGTCTCTGACTAGAGTGTTATGAAGTAACACATCACTGTGTCCATTAAATCTTTGACTCAAAAAATTATACTGTTCAATAATATACGGTTGCTGAAACCGAATATTCTATGATACTCCGAATAGCTTCCACAGAAAGTTTTCTTATATCACATTGCGTACTCAAGTTTCAAGATATTACTTGCAGACATGTGCATACACTTTCGTAGAGATTCGTTTGCAAAGAAAGGTAAAGTAGCCAATGGCAACAATAAAACAATCCATCGGTTCTTACACGGCTTCCTCTTAAATTTGAGATATAAAATTGAAATTCTCGAGTTATAACAACAAATTAAATCTAATACTTGTTACAAAAATATATTGTTATAAAATACGCATACACAATAGTAATCATTAATACGAAAGTATAATACAAATCGATTTAATAGATTTTAATATTAACATGTTAAAACGATTTTTAAATTCTGATATTAATAATGCTGCTATTTATATTATATTATAATATAATATATTGATATATTTTATGCTATTTCTTGCATCACTAGAAAAGAATGGGCTCCAAATTTGGCTGAAACTTTAAGCGTTGTGTTGTTCTTCGTGAAACAGCCTGGAGCGAGAGTTTCTACGTCACAATATACACGTTTACGACAGATAAATCTCCTTTTTTATGAATCACGATGCAGAAAATGGAGCGTGCAAAATACATGTTACAAAAATATGTCAAGGTGAGTACGTTTCTAAAAATCGTTCTATGCAAACGCATATATGGAATTCATAATTGCATAATATAGGAAGAAATTACATAATTGCCTCTGAAATTAATTTGCGAGATTAATCTTTGAGTAAAACCTGTTATATTTTAATATATAAAAATGTAAACATCAAAGAAATATATCTATCGTCTGTATCTATAAAAGAATTATAGCTAATTAGATCGTTATACGTGAAACAATCGATTTAGAAAGTTCATGTTTTATGCATTATTATGTCTGTTTTATGGTTAACGTTTCTTACTAATCATTACACGCTAATAAAACGTTTTGTCCAGAACAGTTTGATAAAAACAAAATAACAACGTTGATCTATCAATATTTCATTTGCTACATTTTTATTATTGAAATATATAAAAGATATGATTCTATTTTTATTCATGAAAAATTAAATCATTATTTTTTAATCTATAATAGTTACTATTTCTCAATTCATTTTCTCATCGTTTGCTTTAAAATATCGATATATCCATATATAACAAGTAGGCTTAGAGAGCGCGTTTATCACTCCTTTACGATCTCGTACTTATCAATTTCTAACTCATTATTCTTGTATCTAGATTCTTCAGAGGCATTGGGAGTAATTTATTATAACATAAACTTGACGTAATGTCGGAACATATTACATCATTTCGACGACCTGCTTGCGGAACGCTGTTCTCCACTGCGAATATACAAAACAGACTTTTCCCACTAGGATTGGAGCTAGCAACATTACGCTTTGAAAGGCAATATTTTTAGCAACCGCGACAGTAGTTACATTATATCTCCGCATACCATCGGTACTCTTACACCGATCGCGAGTTAGCGCACCTACGCCTCGACAAAACGCGTGTGTGCATTGCACACCGAGCTTAGTCTTCGAAGAGAGGCTCGTATTATGGACATACACGTGCCCGACAATGCGTGTCAAACCCACCCTTTCGCCTTGCTTTCCGCTCACCTTCACCTGAGAGTACATTCGGTCACTATTGAATCCGACATTTGAGAGCCAACAGTGCGGAAACCTCGTATGCATAAGTAGTATTCTGACAGATAATCGGTTGGCGAACAATGGAATTCGCGAAAGGTTGAGTTTCGAAAGGGCGTAAGATCTGTTTCACGAAGAAGAAAACTCGGTTGTTACCAATTTTAGATACAACATTAGTTGTCAATGCAAAACTAACTTGAATGAACTAAAATGAACCAGTTCATATATAGTATCATTTTTTAATTTATTAATATTTCGTATATTATTAGAGAATAATTTATAGATAATAAATGTTGTATCAAGAACAAGACATTTTAAATTCGAATCGAGATAATTAGCTTGCGATTTAATTTACTTTTGCATAATATAATTTTCTATTATACCTTTTTAATGTATGTGTTACTGTTTCTTAATAATTCATACATTATTTGAAAGTAATTTACAGTTTATAAATGCAGGATCGAGAACGAAATGTTTTAAACACATTAGATACAATTAGTTTGCAATCTAATTTACTTTTGCACAACATGCATATGATTAATAAGAGTGTTGACACACAGCATATGAGAATAAAAAAAAATATATATTGCTGTAAACTGAGAGCGATCCCATTCTCGTGATACATCACGATTTGATTAAGTAACAGCGAGTCGCAATGAAGCAATTACATCGATACACGCATACGCATGCAGAAGAATTTATAAGTGCGTGCATAATGTGTCTAGTTACCGTCTTCTACCTTTCTAATGACACATTAAATCCGTAGATAAACTAATTATCGCGTGGGAGTAAATTACTCGATACGAATTGCAATAGCAGCCCAAAAAGTGATGGAACGTAAGTTAGCTTTGCAAACAAGTTTCTTTCATCAAAGAAACTTCATTATAAACTAAATTTAGGTTTCTTCTTTACTTTAAGAAATAAAAATTGAAATTTGGTTAGATCAACATTTTTTCTATAAATTACAAAGTAAACATTTTTGCATTAAAACCATTTATGATTTTCTAGCAACAAATTACTTTTATTAAAATATTAAAGATCATATCGAACTGTTTGAAAATAAAAAATTTCATTAATTCAAATAATACAAAGGACCACAAAATATTATTATCCCAGAGAGCACAAGATCTTCACAACATGTATGGACATTTTTAGAATATAGAGACGTTCTTAAAATGTTTCTGAGATATCTTTGGAAGATTTGTGCCGTCTGGGTATGAAAGTTAAATTATTCAAAATGTTAATGACTTTATCTCAAATCGATTTTTCATAAAATTATGGTCGGACATCTTTCGCGCTTTGTAAAATTATTAAGATCTGAAATTTTAATTGAATTCAATTATTCAAAATACAAATTTCATATTTAAATATCTGTTCTCTAAACGTTCTGGAAAATAAAATTCTACGATTTTCAAAATATTCTGAAACTGGCGCGAAGAAGACACTCGGTGTTCCCCGTGAAGTTAGCTGCCAATTAATCGAATCGCGAGGCATCGCTATTGTAACTTTTCCAGTACACTCTAAGACATCCCCACGTGAATAGACTAATAAATTAAAATTATTTAAAAGTTTCAGATCAAACGACGGTGGCTGTAACCACCGGTGAGCTGTCGAGGAATCCCACGGGACAAGTACAGATTCGTCTCATTCCACCCACCGTCGTCATCGTCGCGCGATCGATCGTCGGGCACCGATCCTGAGCAGGATCCCAATGAAACGAGCACGGTTCAGTACGGCGCACACCCGCACGCTCGGATCGGATTCGCAGTCGCCGCGGCGAGGATCTCTCTTACAGCGGAGGACTACTCGCGGGGGCTCTAGGGAGACCCAGCCGGAATTCGCGAGACGCGTCGTGGATGCGGTATAGGAACTGATCCAGGTCGTGCGGAGAACGTCGACGGCCGCCGGCGGCGCGTGCATGAATTTCAGCATCCCCCTTCTCGCCACTCACCACCCGCGGTACGTGCATGTGTACCCCACCTGCGTGTGAGGCACTCGAGGCACACACCGCGGAGGCTCCCGTAATAAGGACTAAACTCTCGCAGGGGATCACGACTAGGCGACTTTCATCTCGCCACGGGATCGCACGGCACCGCGATCGAATTAGCTACCGCTTGCGAAACGAGAGACGAGTTCGTCCGCGAACGCGCAACACGCATTTTTCGTCCCCGCGGTCACGACGATCGAATCGTCGAATCGATGCAGAAGAGAGAGAAGCGGGCCTGTCGAACGAGCCCGTAATAAGCGAGAGATGGTCTTTCGCGAAAGGACGTTCTCAAAGGTTTCATGGCTTTCTAAACGGGCTTGCGAATAAAAGAGAAGGAATGTAATTTATATTATTAACATAAGTTAAATGGATTACGTTCATTTCTCTTCCGCCTTTTGCGCTTCAAGGCACTGGCTCATTCTCGTTTCGCGCTCAACAACTTTAGGGTGACTTGATAAAACTTTGATTAAATAACAATTCAATTATCAAGCAACTCATATTATTTTGTTAACATGAATAGAATGATTAATTTTATAATATATATATGGGAGAAAAGATTGAATTAAGGATAAGAAATTAAATAATTAAAAAATTTTCTTTATGCTGTTCCGCCGATTAATCAAAATTTAATCAAAGTCGCTTTCATAATAGTAATTAGAGTCTTGATATATTTTATGCAGCGCGAAACGGGAAGCGAGTTAAAGATCGCCGAAAAACACAAGCGTTGCGTATTTCTAAGCGAATTAGAGCATGTTGCGATTGTCATGATACTATCACTGTATTTTGCATATTTACCTTCCGCGCGGCTGCGATTTAATTGTAATCAACGATTGTAATTAACGTTAATCCTTAAATGCTAATTGTACATGCGATCGCTGTGGATTGGATACTGACGTCGCTCCCAGATTTCTTGACTCGCAAACGACATCAGACCGATATTCTTAATCTGAAAAATCTCGATCATGTTTTCAACTTTGATTTTAATTATTTAATATTTCAATACGATCCAGTCAAAGAAATGAAATTAGCTTCTCGAGATCATATTTAAGATGCTTATGAATATGAACACCGTCCTTGGCTCCTTATTTCGCTGTCGGGTGTCTCTTAAAAATCGTAGCTCGTTCGCGTGCGTTCAAACGTTCGAATCGGGGCGCGCGTATGCCGCCATGGCGAGATAACCGTCGCCGGAGTTCCGGTCCGTCGCGCGCTGGTCGCAAGAGGATTTCGCGGGCGGTCGAGTTTATGGGTAATATTTCCCAAGATTCTTTGTGGCGCGTACTGGCGTACGGGGAACCGGCGAAAATCCAATTCACCGCGTGCGAGCGAGCGAGCAGGTCGCATCGCGTCATGTCATGTCACATCATGTTGACGTCGCATCGTCCGTCGTCGCATGGATACGACGAGTTCTCGTCGTGTTCTCACGTCGTCGTTGTCTCCTCACATCACGTATCGGCCTGTCTTCTCACGCGAGACTGTTGTACATACACGAGGACGATGAGGCGCGAATCGAAACAAGACGCGATTCGATGTGCCCGTTCACGACGCGTCCAGGAAACGATGTCACGGCGCCGGTGATGACGACGACGACGACGTATTGTCAGCCGTCGCCGAGCCGGTCAGCCGCGCTATCATCTCTTATCGCGAGAAATGAAGAGGCCGTTCACTTGATTGGGATTTGCGCGGTAAAGATATCCCACGCGGCTTTGTGCTCGGTGTGCACGTTTCTCGGAAGAAACAAAAAAATCGTAGGACGCCTCCTCGTCCAGTATCTATCAGCGAGAAATGTTTTCTGTTTGCAGCCGCGTCACAGTCGTAGAGGATTATGTCTGCTCAGAGTGCGGATTCTCCGAATTGCAATGGGAATCAGGAAGAAGAGGAGGAAGAGGAGATGATTTTGCCTGATGAGCCTGAGGTATATGGAGATATATAACATCGTATGAAGCTTTAACGAAGATTTTATTTGAATCATCACGCGTACAGGATTACTTCATATTAGTCTCTATCAACAAGCTAACAATAGTGAATAATTAATTTTGTACAATAAGATAGTTTACAAGTTGGATCTGATTCATCTCACTTTGCTTAAGTATTTATTATACTTTTTTCCTTCTAACCTATTTCAATATCTTCTTCTTCCTTCACTGAAATGGCTCCCGAGTCTTGAGCACGGACTCGATACGGCCTAGCGGGCTGATTGCCCAGAGAGGCGAATAATAGTGAAAATATCAAAAAACTGCCAAGCGGCGGGTATCAGAAAGCGACATACGATATAAAAACTGCTGCCAAGCGGCGGGTAACAACAAAAACGATATATGAAACTATAGCTCAAAGTTGCATCGCAACCCTCAAAAAATTCTTTCTTGAGACGAAACACGTCTTAACACGTTCGCTACTGGCTAGCGACTACCTATTTCAATATCGATACATTCTAAATCTGCAAGACTGGCTGATCTGCAGTCATTTGAGCCTAACGAACCCACGGATCTGCGCTCACTACACTGCAGATGTACACAAACAAATACTCAACATACACATCCTTGTACACGCTAGTCTAGAGGTGCTAAGGAATAGCTGGTTAAGAAAAGTTTACAATGTTAAAAGTGATATACAAATTTATTAAATCAACTGGAAGAATTATATAACTAAGACATTCATATCGATTAGAAAAGAATAAATAACAGGAGTACAGTATACCTGTATGTGGGTCCACGCACGTTAAACCTCCAAAAAAAGGACTACATTCTGACATATGCAATGATTTGGTTTCAGAATAATCCTGTGGATATTTTGGAGTGTCTGTCGGTTATGATCAATGACGGCACTGGGAAGGATTCGAGCCAAGTACAGGAGCTTATATTGGACGACCAATTGCTTCGCACAATGGTGACTACGATTATGTTACCCGATGGAACTCAAGCCTTTGTTACAAATAATCTCAGTGACATTGGTTAGTAGTCATTTGAATTTAAATCTTATTCCAGATGATATAAAAGAACTGTTTTTTTTTTAACAATTTGCATTTGAAAGAAAATATCTATTTGGACACTTTGTTGCATGGTATACCTAATGAAACTCATTTGCAGATCCAGATTTCAAGACGCAAACATTGCAAACGACTCTTGAAAATGGAGATACTATTTTGCTGCGAGATTTGTCAGAATTTGGTGATGGCAAGGCTCTCCAACTGGAATTAGATCCAACTGCGTTTGTACAAACTGAAGATGCTGCTACGGAAAATCTAGAAAATACATATTCACAGGTGGAATTTATCAATGGCACTGCATACATGGTGGCTGGTCATGTGGACGTAGATGAAAGTTTATGGGAAATTGAAGATGGGAAATTAAAAA
This sequence comes from Tetramorium parvispinum, assembly GCA_011638315.1. NCBI lineage: Eukaryota > Metazoa > Arthropoda > Insecta > Hymenoptera > Formicidae > Tetramorium > Tetramorium parvispinum. Next base: position 16,784 of record VBVR01001469.1, on the reverse strand, counting down.
AAAAGGATCCCAAGATTTTAATCAACAAATTATCCGATGCAAAAGTTAGGTATCCTTGTCCCAGGGAAGGATGTTCAAAGGTTTACAGTACACCCCATCATCTTAAGGTAATCAGTTTTTCGAGATCAGTACGAATAACTTAAAATAACGAATTGAAAAATCTCATTTAAACAGAATTATTAAATTCAATATTTTTTTATCTTATAGGTTCACGAGCGTTCACATACCGGTCAGAGACCATACAGATGTTCTCATCCGAAGTGTAAAAAGAGCTTTTCAACCGGTTACAGTTTGAAAGCGCATTCACGGACACACACGGGCGAGAAACCGTACAAATGCACAAATGGAACATGTAACAAGAGTTTTAAGACGTCGGGCGATCTGTTAAAACACGTAAGAACTCATACGGGAGAACGTCCCTTCGTATGCCCGTTTAATGGTTGCGGCCGATCGTTCACCACGAGTAACATTAGGAAGGTATGGAAACAAGGCTCGATGCTTGTTAAAAATGCTTTATTATCGAAATTTAATAAAGGTTTCCTACTTATTAGGTTCATGTAAGGACGCACACTGGCGAACGACCGTACAAATGCACGCAACCGATGTGTGGTAAAGCGTTCGCTAGCGCGACAAATTACAAAAATCACATACGGATACACTCGGGTGAAAAGCCCTATGTTTGTTCCATAGAAAACTGTGGTAGAAGGTTTACCGAATATTCTAGTCTATATAAACATCATCTTGTAAGCATTTGATTATAGATATCAATTATTAATTAATCTATTAAAATACAATATTGATCAAATTATCAATATATTTTTGTCTTTATAGGTACATACGCCTCAACGACCATTCGAATGTACTCTCTGCTCCAGGAAGTATCGTCAAAGTAGCACACTGGTCATGCACAAGAGAACAGCTCATGCGTTAGTTGACAGTGACGATGGTACTGATGCATTTTTGCAAGAGTCTCTTGAACCCTCTAGTCTGAATAAAAATAAAAAGAAGATCGTGAAAGAAACCGTAAGTGTAATCTTGACTTATTAATTGTATATTTTGAGCAGTTCTATGTGATTATGTAATTAATTGATTTTAATTGAATTTAGCATAAGCTGCTCGCGAAAGACAAACAGATTCAGGTTTCTAAAATGATAGACGACACGAACGAGAAAGAACCACAAATTTTGTTGGTAGGCGATCCATCACAAATCGCTGCATTACAAGTTTGTATAAAAAATTTATATATTTTTTATAATAGATTTCTTTCTAGATAATTATTATCAAAAATATTATTTAAAAAACAATATTTCTAATATTTATTTATCTGAAATTTTAAATACAGAAAATCGATTTGGACGAAAGTTTTGATGATCCCGGTATCGATACGACATTCGAAGGATTGAATATCAAAATTGAAGACATAGAATTTGGATGGAATTAGTGCAAAGAGAAAGGAACGCGCGACTTTATATGTGTGAGAAAATCTTGAACATTAAATGTTAATAATCTTGTTAACATTCGTGGATGTGCTTTTAATATCAGAGCGAAATCAAATAAGCAAATGCAAGTTTAAAAAATAGTATCAAATGACATTTGAGTGGGTAAATGGTGCAATAACAGCTACGAGCTGAAATTTAAGTTTTTCATCAGTGTCATAAATTCATCAAATAGAAATATATAGTAGCGCATCAACGATTTTTTAAATAATGATGAGTGATTTGTTAATACACGATAGTTTCCGTGATCATTAACATAAAGTAAAGATTGATCCGGCGTGCTAAAATATCTGATACAATAGATGTGTTAACATACATACTGAAAAGGATCTTAAGAAAAGGTGCGGTACTTGTCACTTTCGCGTTGAATCTAATGATCTCAACGAAACTATATGATCGTCGGTTCATACTCTGAACATAAGCGAGCAAGGTAAGATTTTACTAAAAACGATATATAGGAAAGATCAATACTTACACAATATCCGATTACATTTTTTAACTAAAGGCAGTGCCTTACCTGAAAGTGTGAATGCGAAAGAAAATATATATTATATATTACATTTTATTCATCTATAGTTATTGAGCATGGAATATTTATAATATTCTCAATCTTTTTCATATTCAAAATTATGTGTCGTACTAACTGAGTTAGTCGTGTTTTTTTTATAGCTATTTTGTCTATTAATTTGTTTAAAACAAATGAAGAAATAGTCTCAGTTTCATTATATATCTTTATTATTTTTTATTTAGTTTTATTAGAAGAGCAGCTATCGAAAAACTATGCTTATCAGCAATTTATATACACGATAATTGCTTTATCGTGTAATTTTATTTTATTTTCAGCTGGAGTGACTCCGAGGCATTTTAATTTTTGTAAAATAATTGTTATTTTATTTCTTTTTCGATAGTTTTTCAAATAGACAAATTTGTCGAAAATAAATTTCGCAAAGTGTTTGCTATATATTGTTGATATTCAGCAAAATATCAGCAGAAATGCAATAGAACAGGATGGCAAATTGATTGTAGAATCTGTCATTTTGTACCATTTAAATATATGTGCTATTTGAAAGGTTACAAAATATTAAAGTTTGCTTGGTTTCTGCTAGCAATTTATTGTCAAATTATGTCGGTAGATTGTATTGGTAGAACACAAGCTTATTGTCAACACAATTGATGGCAATCTGTCTTAATATCCTGTTTGAGTCTATTGATAATCTGCTGACACATTGCTAACATTTTGTTTATTAGATAATTTTAATTCTGCTGAATTATTTTCAAAAATTAAAGAAAAAGAAATTTATATTTTTATCTATAAAATTTACAAAGTTGCAAATTTATATTTTTTTATGTTGTTAAATAAGACTATATTAATCACAGTACTAATTGAATATTTGTGAAAAAAATATCGTACATATAGAGAATCTGACAAACGAAAAATTTTGTTATTAATATTAGATTTTTGTGAGATATATAGAAGTTAAATTGAAATATGTCATGACATACTTTATAACCATAGATGGATATAATATTTATATCGTATACAAATGTTTCAAGAAGGTCGAGAAATATATATGTATTATGTTTTGTACCTTCATTTTTTCGAGAATTAAATTGTTTTTTCGTAAATATCAGGAAACATATTTGTGTGAAGTTTCAGCGAACCTTTGGCGAAATAAAGAATTTAATGCGATATTTAATCTTAAGAAAAATTTAATTAGAGTTTGGAAAATTAAATTAATCTTTCGCAAATTATTAAAAAATAAGTTATGCTATTTCACCTCTCGAATAAATTCAATATTTTTTTCTCCGATCGAATTCTCACGGCTAAAAAGGGAATTGCTATTAGCGTTCGGTTGCTGATTAAACAGACACATTAACACAGCTAAGTACGAGACGTGAAATGTAGCAGATAATGCAGTTATATACACGCCGCGATTGAAACAGTTGACCTTGTATTAAAAACGAAACATCTATTCTTTTATTCTTAATTTTTAACTTTTTTTATAGTCTTCTATCTTTTAAAGTGGCTGATATAATCATCAGATATATTGAATTGTTTTCTTGAATTATATTGAAAATATTTTCTCTATTCCCTTATATTTTTGCAGCACTTTCGCATACCGTTTAAGAAGATTATTTTGACGAGCACTATAGAACTCGTTTTCGGTCCTCCCACCATCCGGACAATCTTTCGCATAGTGCTGCTCTCGATTACGGATAGTCTCCATTCGGCCAAGTACTCGACTGCGCTGATCCGTTAATCCAACAAATAAACGCTTAGGTTTTATGACAACGGGATGGCCAATCTCTGTCAATAGAATTAATCCAACCATTCAAAAATGATACAAAGTTCCGCGTCTGTGATCGTAAACGTTATTACAAAATGTGGATCGTCGGCTTAATACAGATATGTGCAATGTGCTAAAGCAGTATGCAGCAGGATGAGACAGGTGGGTATTAAACGATTAAATAAACGATAAAGATAAAAGAATGGAAATATTTTCGGATTAATCATTGTTGAAGTATAATATATGAAGTGTCTCTAAACTTTGTATGTATGTTATCGAATTTTGGAGAATTTATATTTGACATATTCATGAATATCTGTGGATTCAGATATAGATTATGATTTCTTTTCTGAAATTGAAAAATAATGAATTAAAATGAAAATTCAGATTATGACATTTATATCATATATTTTAATTAAATACGTTCTAGTATATATATTTTTTCTAAGTAGATTGTATAACTAACTATAATTATTCTTACGTGTAATTTTTTCCGTCTAATTATTCTTATTATTATATAACTTTGAGTCGCTGAATTTACGATTTATGTAAATTCATAAATAAAAAATATATTTATCGCCATTTTTTAAAACTTAAGAAATAGAAAATTTTATTTCTTTTTCTCATAGAAATTTAAAATATATTTATATTATATAAAATGAATTAAATTTTAAATTTAAAATAATGCCATCTTTGTTCGCTAGCAGTTTTCGTCCAGATTCGCCTTTCAAGAAAAATATTTAAAGTGGAAAATAAACAAGTAGATTTAAAAGTTGTTAAATGCAACAGCTGTATATCACAGTAATTTTTTATGTGATTAATGGAAAATTTAAAAAATGTGGAAAAATATTCGATAACGTATCGGTGTCAATCTTAACGTTATCGCTAAGATGAAACGGTCAATACCATCAATTCTACTATTCAGTAATTACGACCTCATCTGTATCACGTATAATTCGATTGGTACTACACAATTACAATTTACTACTGTGTAATGGTGTTTCACAATATTTACTGGCGGATGTTTTTCAATTGATTTGAATGATTGATGTCGGACATATGTTCACCTCAATTAATATGCAAAAAGTAGTATGATTTATCGAAGAATCGACTTTGTAACGTTGTGGCAGTGAGGAAACGAATGTTATTTTTAGATATTGAACATTATTTAAGCAAGTCTAACGAGATCCACTTTTAAATAAGCTTTACTAACGGTGAAAATTTTCTTATTTAATCTTTTTATCAGAATGAATCAAATTCAAATGTAATTTGAATTTAGTTATCTTTAATACGTTTAAGACATTTTTCAATTTTGTAAGGATTAAAACTTCAAAAGATTATTTTTTTTATAATTTATGCATAAAGGAATATTGACAATCGAAAATTTATTTTTTTACAACACCATTATTAACTAATAATATTAATTAAATTGCTGTAATATTAACAAAAAATCTTTTTAGCAATGTAACATAATCGATTTTGATTCTAGGAAATATTAATGAGTTCATTTTTTTTTTTAAGTAGAGTTAAGTATTAGAGTTTACCTAGATCGTGTGAGTTGATCGATAAGTGTAAGACACGTGATTAATATTTCATATTTCTTCCCAACCAACACATTAATTGTTAACTAATTACCACACGTGCGTTAGTATCGGCATATTTTAACCGCAGCCGTGACTGACACGACGTGTGCAGTAAATAGAAGATAATAACAGTTGTTAAATGGCCTTTAACAGTCATAAAATTATTCGAGTTAAAATGCCGTCGTAAAACGTCATTCAACTAATCGTTTCAACTTGCTTACATTAAAGTGCGTCATTATGTTTCAAAGTTACAAGCTCTGCGTGACATTAGCAATTATCTAATAAAACAACAGTTACATTCCCGAATAAGGTCTTTACTCTCTTTATTTGAGAAGTAAAAGTGTATAAATACAAGATTACGAGTACATTGTACTCGTATTATCGTAAGCGAGAGATAATCTTTGAAAATTATAGATTAAAGTCCAAACAAAGTGTTATCAAATACAATTATCTGAAAATAGTGAGATAATTTGTCTTTAACATTACGAAAAAATCGTTGCAACTATATAATTGATATACATTTTTAAAATAAACAAAATTTGAATCTCTTCAATGAAAATGTTTAATTATTAGTTTGTCGAAAGCGCGCACTTTCGACTCTACGTCTGTCGTTTTTAAACTTGTGCCGTTCTATTTTTCAGGTATAAAATTATTTTATTAAACGTTTTTGAAAAAAAATCTTAAAAAATAACAGTTTGCTTCGGATATTCCAACATTCTGTTAATTATAACTGCATTTTTAAATGAATCATACTTTCCGTTTTAGCTAGACATAAAAGAAGTAAGACCAGCACTGTATTTGAGGAGAGAATAATGTGATAACACTGGCCATCATTCGTGCCGTTTCGCGAATGAAGGAAATGTGCACGAAACGCGTCCACAAATTTATCTCGTCAATTAGAGATGATCATCGATACTGGCATGATGTGCATTAACGTCATCGAAGATTCGCGATAACGTGACGCGTTAATCCTTCGTCGTGCGGGTGGAGGATGAGGAGGCCCGGCGACGGAATTCTCGGACGGAATGGCGATACCCAAGAATGGATCAGTTAAAACGTAATTCCCCTAATTCTTTGAGAAAATATTAGTCTTCCATCGTCTTTTAATATATATTTCTTCATAAGTACTCGAGGCCAAATTCAGCAGACGAGAGTTCTCTCTTTTTCTGCCTAAAACTTGATGTTCCTCTGTTACCGAGGAGCCTCCGACCTCTGCTCGCATAAACGCAAATTTTCTCGGGCCAATACAAATGAGCAATGTCCACATTGACGTTATTATTAGCAAATAGCGATCGACATGTTGAGACCATTTCTGCCAAGATGTTCTTCGCGCATTATAAATTATATTTATGGACGTGCAATAAGGCTGTAAGACGATCAAAACGAATCGAACGCTATTCTTCCGATCGCTCGACTGTCGCCATTCTTCATTTTACTGTGTCACGCAATAGTGTTTTATATATCACTTATCAACGTTTCGAATTAATATCATGCGATTCTTTAATTTCAAATGGACTTGCCTTATTACATAACAATTTTAATTCAATTCTTGGCTAGAAATATCGAGACGTCGATCGCCTCTTCATTTAATTTCCCCTCTTTCCCCTCTTTCATTTAATTTAATTTGACATTTTCAGGGAGCAATCGACGAAATTATTTTTCTGTTCTCCTAATAAGCAACACGAGCTCTCGTATGACCTCATCTGACTTTCCGCCAATTTTGAAATACTTTGTACTGTCTCGAGCTTATGCAAATTTCTGAGCCGTGCGTTCGAATCGGCGCGGCGACGAGTCACGCGACCGGACGAGAGGCGTGAACTTGAGAGAGACACGCGCGACATTTTTTCACGCCATAAATTATCCTTGCGAATGCAAAAAATCGATCGCTATTACGATGCACGCGGATCTCCATTCGTTATTCGCGATCCAGCAGGTCGGTAGGATATATGATATTCACCGGTAGAGACCGAACGTATTGTGCCACCGGCATTGTCGAGGGAAAGGTTTTGGTAACTCCACGTCGAAGATACGCCAGATAGATTTTACCTCGGGTAGTTGCGAGTTCCACGAGCTAGTGCGTTTCCGTTTTTCGGCCTGCCGAATTATTGTGCAAATGAAAATCTAATCAGTCAGATAATCTCAGGAAATTTTAATAGAGTGCCTCCCAAAGTATAAGACATAATCGGTTTATGGATATCTATTTAAATCCTACTCATTTTAACTCAATTGTTAATTATTTTGCAACGTACACTGAGAAAAAAAATCATTTGTACGAACTTTTGTATAGTTGTTTTCCAATGGTTGATTCAACAATTTTTTAGTTGCACTAAAAAAAAAGTATAGTTCATTCATATAATATTTTATATCATTATAATAATGTTTAGTTGAACGTATCGAACTAAATATTTTAGTTAGATGAAATATGTTTTGCGTTTTTCAACAAATATTTTTTCTCAGTGTAGTTCGTATCAACACTTGATATAAATTAAATGAATTAAATTAAACCTCCGAGTGGTCGCATGTTTCAAGTTTTGCAAGAGTGTCCTCGCTCTCCACATCTCGATCGTTATCAATGTATTATTATACATTGTACGATCTCTTGGTCGCAGGGTACCCCGGGCACTTAGCAGTGAGACGCAACCGCGACGACGATGCGACGCCTAGATCGTCAAGAAGACTTCTGATGGATCAGAGATATCGGGCTGCGGTGATAACATTGCCCTCGTGAGAACTCGTCATAATCGATACGACGACAATCGCTGCCTAAGAAGCAGTAAAAGGAAGCCGCTTTTCGCGGTGAAGAGTTAGTGCGCTTGTGGCGAGCGAGCCAGGAAGCTCACTCGATCGGCTGTTCAGCTTCATCTATCGAGAATCATGTCAAGAATGCGCATCCGCGGCATTTCCGCCGCTTCAACAGGGACGTCCTGATTGTCTCACGAGAATTATCATCCCTTGGGATCATCCCTCTCGTCTGGTCCACATCAGATCCACCAGATTTCAGCATCTCGCCGATAGTGTCCGAGAATGTCCAAGAAGCAATGGCTCGTCCTACTGTTGTTGTTCCTCACGTACCTGACGCTGGGTGCTACCATCTTCTACTTCATCGAGAGCTACTACGAGAACGAACAGATCGAGGAAGAAAAAATTGAACGCATTATGATCTACAGTAAGAAAATAATGACAACAAAAATCGCCGGTATCGCTATCTCGCGCGAAGTCACGCCGTCCCTAATCTGTTCTCATTAATTATAGAGAACTTATAATTTCCGGACACTTGATTTATCTGTTAAATATCAAAATAATATATTTAACAGATAAATACGACACAGTATTTTAAATCTACCGAGACTCGTCTCACTTATAAATTTTATGATCGATTTCTCCTTAACGAAAACATCGAAAGATGTTCTAGTACTCGATGATTAAGAATGAAAATTTTTTTTGAAAATTACTTGAATAAGATCATATCTTTTATTAAAATTTAATAGGCTTTGATAAATTAATTATTGATAATTTGAAGATTTATAGAGATATTTAATGTTAAACTTGAAGACTAGCAACAAACGCTAAAGAAAAATCTAAATTCTCGAAAATTATTTTGCATGTGCTTTACGGATATTTATTAATTTCTGTTCGTGATTAAGACAGCCATAGTAAAACATATAAAAATAGCAATGCAGTCCTGATTTCTGGAAGTTGTTTTAATTGATGAGCTTCGGATTATCAAGGAGAAGCTACATGCGAATGGAATCGCGAAAACGCGAACACGGAGTTATATGTCATTTGCAATTCGTAATTGCAATGTGACATTGAACTATCTGCATATCTCTGATTGTTACAATCGCAATACGGAGAAAAGTCCTAGAAATATATTGATGCGAAATTTATTTTATAAATAAATCCTCGTAAAAGAAATTAGTAACAATTGTGGCTTTTTGATATTGCAATTTAATAAGAATAATCAACGGTAGCTTCGATTATATCGATCTGCAAGCATTTTAATCATTTAAAAGATTAATCATTTTAAAGTCAATGTTCCTAAGACTCTTATAATATTGTTGATTTGTATCTTCGTATCTTCAATACTAAATGATGTTTTTTTGTTTCGATAAGCGCGAAAAGATACCCTCGAGATTCCATTATCACGGAGATTAAAGTTTAAAGTCTCTAAATAATAATTAGGGAAGCACATATTAAGGGTGCAAAAACGTGTCGCTGTCATGACGTCTCGCGTGCTCGTAGATGAATCAACCGATTACTATGCTGTCACTCGCGACGTGTTTTGATATTTCGGTGATAATAATGCAAATAATGCTTAGACCACGGTCGTGCAGAAGACGGGTTTAGCGTGTAAAACATTTGAAACTTTTAATATGCATTTAACGAGACACATTATGCTTCTAGCATCCTAAAACAGTTGTGTCATCGAGATTGTCATTTGAGATTGCACCGATGCCTGCACCGTTGCCTGTGTGTTGCTTTTAAATTAATTTGAATGTAGATATGCGAATAGATCTTATTTAATTTCTTCAAAGCTTATATATTTATCAGAAATAGTAAATTTCCCAAAGTTGAGAAACTGAAGAAGCTTTCATTTTAACATCTTAAATTTTCCACAATCAAAAGTTTTAGAATCTGTTTGGATTTTTCACATTCGGAATGTGATTTAAACTCTTCGTCAATCATTTGAGCTTTCAGATCTTCGGAAAGTTAAACTTCTCGGAATTCGCACAAGCAACTCTGCAAAACACGTTGGATCTTTTGTCAATCTGGCAAATAACCGGAAAATCGGTGCGGCTGTTCGGCGTCATTGAGCTTTGTATGCATGACCGTGCCCGATGTAATTGTTCGTGCGAGAAAAGGGCATTATTTGAATAGCCGAACAATGTCGATGAATGATGTGACGAGAAGAATCGGCGTTAGTCGACGGCCAGTGTCAATGTCACCGAACTCGCTTACGAAATCGTTATCTCGACAGCCACTCCTGTTGAAATTGCTACGAATTCGAACCGAAAGTGACGATATCCGCTCTCGCCTATTATTTCCTACCTCAGATTGCTGTGCCTCATCGCGAGGAATAAAAACACGCTCTAGAAAACTGCGATATTATTTAATTTATCTTTTTTTTTTTACAACGATGCGCTGCCCTAATATTCTATTAGCTTTGATACGCGAAAGACAATTGCGTTCCGGTTGCAATTGCGTCCGCGGAAGGTCCAGGCGAGGTCTGCTTGCACAAACCGGCAATATAAGACGACAAATATCGGCTGATAAGATAGCTGCGTACAGCAATTGTCTCGAAAATGGTCCCATTCGGGAAGGATGGCGAAAGAGAGGAATTATCTCTAGGTGAACGGACGGAAGGATACGCGAGATAAAATTTAAGATTATCCGTTGGTCAATTTATTTTTCAAGCACATACACGTGTAATTATTCCTTACAGATTTACTTCATGAGCATTATGTATCCAGTACAAATCACAATGAGACAGAGATTCTGGAAAAGCTCACCGACTACTGCGGCAAATCGGTCTACAATATCACCGAGAACGAGGTCGTCCACAAACGATGGGACTACTATAACAGCTTTTATTTTGCCTACACGGTCGTTAGCACTATCGGTAAATACCTAATCAGTTTAAATAACATAATATCTTTAAAGCTTACCTAGAATCAGTTTTTATCTAAAGTCCATAGACTATAATTTTACGCAACTCTTTCGCTATATCCTTTAATTACATGTGTTTGAATGATTTTTTTTTATTTCTGTATTTGTCCCGGAGATTTAAAAGACGCTTTAAGAAAACGTTCGAAACGTTGGAACGTCTTTTCAATGACTCAGAATAGTTAGAAAATAAGTATCTGTTGCGAATTATACATTTGTCTAAGCTTTTATTCTTTTAAATTGGGATAATTATATAATTATTAGCTATAATTTTTTGTTGTACATAATCTTTAAAATATTTCTTGTGAAAATTGATAGATTTTAAATTATTTTATGAATTTTTTTTTAAAGTAAGGATGTTCTTATCAATAGCTTCCTTTCCATCGATAATCTTAATGATTCTTCTCTTCCTAAATAACTTATTATCGTTAATGTAATTATTATTAACTATACAGGATATGGCAATTTGGCACCTACAAATACTCTCAGCCGTATCTTGATGATCTTCTACGGTCTCGTAGGCATCCCGATGAATGGAATTTTGCTGACGCAGCTGGGTGAATTTTTCAGTCGTGTGTTTATCAAAGCCTATCAGAAGTACAAGTCCTACAAGCAACGTCAATCTTACTCCGAATATCCATCCAAGCAATCGACCCCGCCTTACGCCGAAACGCGTAAGACAATGAAACTGGCCGCTCAGATCTTTCTGTACCTGACGCCTGGCTTCATCGTGTTTATCTTCTTCCCGGCGATCCTGTTCATGCATTACGAGAGATGGTCCTACGATCAATCGGTTTATTACGCCTTTGTTACTCTCACGACCATCGGTTTCGGAGATCTAGTAGCGGGTAAATATTCTATCTTATCGATTCCTTCGGACGCGCGTGCGAAACGTGATTAACTTATTTTTTTATCGGTAACAAGAACGAAGTTGTGTTTTCGCAACCGCGAGTCGCGGAATTGCGCACTCTTAAATGGTTCTAAGAAACAGCTTTTTTTATTCTTTAGATGAGATGATATAACACACTCATATCATTTATTAAGTAATACCATCCATAACTCAAACTAAATATGAAGTAAAGATATATTGCAGAAATATGATAAAAGTGGTTGCGACGTGATTAAAGGAAATTTATGTATAGACTATTATAAAACAAAGCTGTTCATGGACGAATGATTATAGAATGTATTATGACATTATATGATCGATAACTGCTGAACAAGATAACGTTTCTGAGAAACTTGCAAAGTATTCCGCAAAAAAGTATCACACATAATAGGAATGAGGAAATACATAAATTATTATAGGAAATTGAGAAATAAATTTTAATTTATTATAAAAATTAAAAATATTTCAACTTTATGCCTAGCAGAAAAATATTAGAAGTTTTACAAGTCTAAATTTAAAAGAATAAAAAAGTTGATCTTCAATCTATATTCGAGAGAAAAATAAGTAAATACAAATTTGCTACATTGTACAAAACGTTTATTCTTAATGAGAAGTAATACAAGAATTTCAGAAATATTTAATTGATTTGATTTAATAATATCGAGCCACTTGAGACTACGTTTAATAAATTTTGTCAAATTTTTTGATTGATGCCATTGAAACGGTATACATTTATATTCTTATCACACGCATCAATCGCTTCGAGGCGTATAATCTATGAGCTTAGCCTGTTTTGTTTTCAATTAAAAGATGAATGTTTTCAATTGTTACATGCTCGCGTGGGAAGCAAATCTTAATATGTAAGTAGTTCTCCACGCGCTCATCATAAATTAAAAAGTAAAACTATTTGCATGTACAATCATATTTAATTCAACTAAAATACGTAATGATAATAAAGGAAGAAATTTTTGTACCACAAAGGAAATTTCTATTTTTAACTCTTTATTTGAATCTCACAGGCCAGGACAATACAAAGGGGAGCGGTCCGTTCTTTATTATGTACAAGATATTTCTGATTTGCTGGATCTCTTTCGGGCTGGGCTACATCGTCATGATAATGACATTCATCGCTCGCGGTATGCGCAGCAAAAAGATTACGAGGCTCGAGCACAAACTGGCGATGAATCTCAAGCTTACGCAGAGCAAGATTTGGAACGAGTTTAACAAAGAGGTCAACTACCTGCGCCGCGTTTTCAACGAGTTACAGCTCTCTAAGGTCAAAGTAAGTGACCTGGTTGGCTTAGACCAGACAACCTTCAGCAACTGCATACGAAAAATAAAAAATAAATGTCTGCACATATTCCTGATTATGAAAGATTGAAAGAAGAAAAAGATCTTTATTTTAATTTTTGTTATTCTTTCTAAAGACATTTGTTCGAAACTTAATAAATATCGTGAATCTTTTTTAATTCATTATATTGAATATAAGTTTACTGTTTAATATTCGCCAATTATATTTTGAATTTAAATATTTTTAATAATTAATTAAAATAAATAAAAAATATTGTTAGTGCAAAATGTTATAATTATCAATTATATTTTTTTTACATTGTTATTTTTATTAATGAAACTGTATAAGTATTAACTATTATTTGTTTAACGTTAATAATTTAACGTTGTTTTTTTTATTAGAGGGTATATGTAGATGAGTACGAGTCTGAAGAACCTCCGACGAAATTCCCGCGCAGTAATAGTTTTCCGAATCTCCGAGATTTAACAATTGGCGGAAACATGGACGGCTTCATACCGCATCCGCGTCGACGAGCTAACAGCGAAGTTGTACCAATGGTAAGCTATAATTTCCTTTAAATATAATATTATCACCTCTTCTTAAATATAATTTCTTAAATAATGTGTTATTTAAAGGACGAAATCACACGTGTGGTGTCCGAGACGGATCTTCAAAGGATAGACAAGAACGCGACATTTGCTGCACACGCTATAGTGCAACCGGCGGAACTCTTGGCGCGCTTGGTGAATATCCTCGGTTACATACCTCCACGGGACGACTTTGAATGGGACCAAACCGAGGAACAGACCGACGCGCAGAATGAGACGCAGCAAAGTAAATCAGCCGATCAAGATATAAGTAACAATGCTACTCAATGGACAATCGGCGGTGAAAAGTTTTCGTTTACCAAGCCTCGATCCAGAGCGGCCAGCGAGATACGACTGCATCCTGCGAAGGACGATTCCATTCAACGTAACACCGAGTGGACTTGGTCCGGAGTAGCCTCGACGAAGATGCAGGAGATGATGAAGGATCACGACACGACCATATCCTCAAAGGACAACAAACCGTACAAGAAATTTGCGTCGCTCGCATTACCGATTACCGCGTCCAAGAACTTCTTCCCCAAATGGAGAAAACAATTCGCGAACAAGAGGTCATCGGACATTGGTCCTAATACGAGGAATATGGAGAAACCCGTTGAAATTGTGGATGACGGCAATCAACAGAATAATTCGCTCGGTCCGTTGCCATCGTACTTGGACGAGAGGCACGATTCGATCTCAAGAATGCCGCATTATTACACGCATACCGGTGGCAACCTGCCGAATTATCTGGAAGGCAACAATCTGCTGGAAGAGACGAGTCTGGCGGATTTCCTTAGAGCATTGACCGCTCTTCACGCACGAGTAGGAACGGTTCCCGATGAGTATGTCGCCAAACCCAAGAGAAAACTGGGAACGGCCTCCTTGAACCCGCCAAAATTACCCAGTCTCTTCACCCTTTTCTCGAACGCACCTGGTTCAGTTTCGGCAAATCAAAGCAATCAGAGTACCGTCACAGGAGCGCAATCAAGCAGGAGACTGTCTCTTAAATTGCCTGATAACAATTATTCCGGCTCTAGTACACCTACATCTTATATCAGAAAGGCAAGCGTTCCTGTGAGGCCTAGAAGATTCTCTTTGAGACCGGTAGTAACCCCAGTGAGTCCTCCGACGCCGCCTGATTATGAGTCAGCACGATTATCGGTAAACTCGCATTACTAAAAATCTAATTCTTATAAAAATCGACAACTATAAAATTCTCATAAATTGATTTTAAGCCTTGAAATAAATAAATTTGAAACACGACAGCGTACACTAATTGATAATTTAACATAAATGATAATAACCTTAAGATTTATTCTATAAAAATATTTTTCAGCTACGACTCTCTCAGAAAATGGACAAGCGAAATCAAGAACCTGTCTCCATGGAATCCTTCATTTCCGTGTCGCCGAAGGAACCGCTTGTAAACATGGAAGGGCTGCCCGGAATTTCGTCGCCCATCCAACAGCCGTTCGGTAATAAACGCTTTTCTATACGGCCCGCTCAAATCAGTCCGCAACCGAGTCCGACGAGCACCAAATCCACGCCTACGCCATTACATACACCTAAACCGCTGCCAAAATGGAAAGCGGGTATGCTTCAGCGACAGATCACGCAGATGAATCTACGTCGTCGCGCCAGGGCATCTAGCCTCAGCGAAGTTTATTCTGACAAACGCGAGAAAATCACTCCTCCCCTCAGCCCTCTCGCTATGGACAAAACCAAGACTTTTGATTTTAGCAAATCAACCAGCCCGAGTCAAAAAACAGTGACTATCATGTCGCCGGCAGAAGAAATAACCCGAAAAAATGAACATCAGGATTCCACGGTAGTTCCCTCAGGTTCGAGAGACGAGCAACCTGTACTATGGAGAGATCAGGAAGATGTAATTTCATCAGTCAATCCCTTCGTTCTCGATATGTCTAAAGAACCACCTGCAGCGTTAAATGAATCCATGATTTTAAGTATGCATAAAGATGGAATATATCCCCAAAAGGATTCCATTCCAGTTTATGAATCAGTTTACAAACCGCCATCCTCCGTATTTGAACAAAAATTAGTAAAGCTGAATGATGAATTAGGTAGGACATTTCAAAGAGGAGTAGAAGAGACGAATGTGGATTTCAAAGAAGTTCCGCTTAAAATGGGAAAGAAACAAGACGACATACACATAAACGTAATTGATAATTTAGGTGCTTCGACAAGCAGCGGAAGATCTCCAGAGTCGAGAAAGGAAAAGCCCAGTGTGTTAATAGACTCGTACAAGCCACCGCTGCAAGTAACGATAGAAAAGCCGACGATTAATCCATTCGAGCAGTACAGAGCTATGACGAGGGCTGCTCGAAAGGAAGAAGATACAGACTTGAAAGAAGTAAAAGTCGAGAAACTTGATAAAAAATGAAAAGGAAATTCGTGATCATGTTTTGCAGAAGGTAACAGTTAAGGAAACATAGCGAGTGAGTTATAATTTAAAATCAAATTTTGTCAGCAAAAATGTCAAGATACTAATAGGTTTTAAGATATGTAAGTACCATTTATTGGCATAATTGATATTTTTGGAGAGGTTATATTTTGCGAAAAATGAATTTTTCCTGAATTATTGAAAAGGGTAACATATATAAAATAGGAATCTTGCAATCTTACATTAAAAATTTGCATTTCTACTGTATGTATTGCGTACTGTGTATATGTGCAAGAAATGATATCCTATTTTATATATATATGTTAGTACGGGAACTTTCTATAGCAATTAACAAATTCATATTTTACTTTAAAATGATATGTAATTTATCAAAGACTTTAGATATAAAAATTATAATTTTTACAGATGCATTCTTATGCAAATTCTAGAGAATATAACTTCACAGTAAGGCGACCAGAGCTTTATGAAGTTGTTTTTATTTATGTATATAAACAACTAATTTCTCAGACTAGTCGAATTTGTAGAATTTTTCAAGAGAAATATGTATTTTATGAGATACTAAAT
>VBVR01001468.1:0-30229 GCA_011638315.1 Tetramorium parvispinum | reverse complement strand
ATATGTGTGTGTGTGTGTGTGTGTGTGTGTGTGTGTGTGTGTGTGTGTGTGTGTGTGTATACATATATATATTTCACCCGACGAAGTAGTAAGGGAAAAAAAACTCTCGTATAGCAAAGTGCCGAGGTGCAGCACATCTTGAGAGATCTGACTCCCTATCGAGTTCCAGTGTTTCCACGCAGTATCTACACATGAAGCACTTTGGCGCGTTGTGTCGTCGGAAATGGAGTGATACCACGGCAGAAGGCCGTCTTCTCGAAAAGCGAAAAGGAACCTCCCGAAAACGATACGGTCGGAATCACGTGCCTGTTGAAATCGGAGCCCGATGAAACTGGGTTGAGCGAACGGTCCATTATTTAATTGTCCAAATGCCACAGTCGCTCAATAAAGAAGAATCAAGATTTGACGTACTACATGAATTTCGAATTAAATGGATTAAAATCTAAAATTGCGAACGCAGACAATCGAAATAAAATGGCTAATATAGGTCTTCTCTACTCCACATGTCAATTCCCTTTTGTATCATACAACTGTATCTATTGTAAGTCGATAATATACTGTGCATTTTTAAAAAATTTACTGTTAGTAAAAATGTTATACATAAATCCTCATTTGATCGCGGATCTCAATTTTTAATTTAATTGATTTTAATAACTCAAAGTCATACTAATTGTCAAACCCATTTTTTTCCTGCTTAAATAAAATATTAAAAATCGCAGTATTTATGGTAGATAATCATTCAGATACAATATTTGCCATTTAATATTTGCTATAAAACTGATAATACAGAGGTCAAAACAAATTTTTGTTAAACTTTCATTACACTAATAAGGAAAGGCTCCCAAGTTTCTCTCCGATTTTAATGAAACTAGATACATTTGTAGAGTGTGGTCAAAATATTCGATATGTATTTTCTTGTCAGCATTCATACATATTTAAGGCGTGAAATTAGCCATCGAAAATCGGTCAAATTTTTGTTTTTCAAAAATTTCTGAACAAAGTATGATAGCGTAATTTCGTGCAATTGTCGATTGATTTTGTATCCGACATTTACCGTCTTAATTTTTAGGCCAATAGCAATAAACCGCAGGCTCTTGTACATATGTCATTTCAGAATTCTTTTCTCGGTTACAGCCAGCGACTCGCAGTTTCGCTAGTAGTTTTGATAGTATAATGTACGTACGTACGTAGTTAAACCATTTACGTCCATATCGTAAAACATGTCGTTAAGCAGATATAATCGGACACTCGAATATCTTGAGTAGCTAATTGTAAGTAAAGATTTTAATTCAGAAACTTGCTTTCTAGAGGTAAAAATATCTGCTCTTTTCCTCCCCGTTATTATTTTTAATCAGCATTCCTTAGAAAAATTAGTACAGATGGTGTAAAGAGGGTGAGATTGAAAATGATTTTTCAATACAATTCTTTGAATTTTAAAGGGCCAGAATATCGTATTTTAAGAATAAAAAGTTTATTTTCAACATGTCCTAACATTGATTTTATGAACTCCTTACCGTTTTTTTAATACAACCCCTTGTAAAGGTGGGATAATTAAGGGTTGAGGTTAAAATTCCAATAATGCATAAAAATCGAGTTATTTGTTTCACAACATTTTTTGACAGATTTTCTTGAAGTACCATCTCAAATTTTTTTCACAAATTTGTCTTCACAATTCCTCTCTAGAGGTGCTAGACTCAGTAAAGAGGGAGAAAATTAAAAATTTCGTAGGACTCAAGCCTAGCGTTAGGTATTAAAATATTACAGAATATGAAAAGAATAGCTAAAAAAATCCGTCAGAAGCAATTTTCTCAGCAAAAATTAAAAAATTTACCGCCTCTATTGATATTATCAGGGGTGATAATGTCAATAAAGGCGGTAAACTTTTTTTGGGGTTGTTCATACGAATTTTTAGTAAAATACAAGGAAGATACTTGATGAGCATGTCAAAAATACGTTTCGATATCGATAGGCTTGATTTCTACGAAATTTTCAATTTTCACCCTCTTTACTGAGTCTAGCACCCCTAGAGAGGGATTGCGAAGGTAAATTTGCGAAAACATTTGAAATAGATTTTCAAGAAAATCTGTCAAAAAACGTGAAACAAAAAACCCGATTTTTACATATTATTGAAATTTTACTCTCAACCCCTAATTATCCCACCCTTACAAGAGGTACTGAAAATTGTACTGAAAAAACGGTAAAGGATTCATAAAATCAATGTTAGAACATGTTGAAAATAAACTTTTTATTCTTAAAATACGATATTCTGGCCCTTTAAAATTCAAAGAATTGTATTGAAAAATCATTTTCAATCCCACCCTCTTTACACCACCTGTACTAATTTTTCTAAGAGTTGTCGTTTAAAATTAATAACAAGGACGAAAAGAACACACATTTTTGTCTCTAGAAAGCAAGTTTCTGAGTTAAAATCTTTACTTGGCTACTCAAGATATTCGAGTGTCCATTTATGTTCGCTTGGGCGTAAATGGGTGAAATAAAATATATTTCTAATCCTTCTTAATATATCAGAACAAAACTGCATTATCACACATTTTTCTATCTTTCGCTAGAAAAGGTTTAATGTCCTAGTCATGTCACGAGTGATAAAATAAAAAAGTCGAGTTTCTAACACTTGTATACACATATATTTTTTTATGCAAAAAAATATACATAGGTATATGCACTACTAAAAAAAAATAGGAAACACTTTTCATATGTTAAAAATTGGACTATTTTCAAACCGTTGGAACCGTGTGTTAAATAAAAAAATGTTTCAAATAAAACTTGCTTGTTTTAAAAAAGAGCTATTCTATGATACCTCACGCGTTTTACTTTTCCTACGCTGTTTCTAAAGTTGATATTATCATCACCAACTTCTGATTCAAACTGGAAGTTGATAATACCACGATTGTTTTCCCCCTCGAAACCTTTTAATTTTTCTATGTAATATTTTTTCGTTACCATCAAAGTTTCAGAAATACTCGACCATATTAATTAAAACAAAACACCCTCCCGTATACAGATATCGATATCGAAATAATAGAAAGTTTTTTTAACGTTGCTTTACGCTTATCATCACTGTGTATTTCCGCGATACGCCGTTTTGAATACCTCATACTACTTCCCGACGCTACTGCATACAATTTCTGCAGCAGTATACGCTATTTCATCTCTTTGCCTCCGCCTCTGACATTTCGCGTCGGGGAATCTTCGAAGCCGCTATCTGCGAGACATATATGTCTCGTAGATAGCGTCATAACTATAGTTTTCTCAGAGAGTGCTGAAATTCTGGCATCTATAGACGCAAATGTCGGCGCGACGCTCTAAAAGATGAAAACGACAACTTTTAGAAGGGAACTTTTGCCGCTGGAGATCCCAGAAATATAAAACGCATGAAATGAAAGTAGAGAAGGCGCGGGACGAGAATGAGAAGCCCGAAGTTATAGAAGTCACCGGGCAGAGATATGAAAGGAGCGGGAGGATAGAGTCGAGCTATGAGCGGAGCGCAGCGCTAATCTTGCAAAAGTAATGATAAATTTGAAAGGCTAACACGAAATATAATTATGGAGGCTGCTGTGCCTGGAAAGCCGAGAGAAGAATTCAAAGAGGCCGAAACGCGAAAGCACGTCGCCGAGGGAGGGGCGAGGGGAGGAAATGAAAGAGGAAGCAGTCGCGAGGAAAAAGCAAAAGTGAAAGAGAGCTTGATGATCAACTGGCTCGCTGGCAGACAAATTGCGAGAATTTCAATGCGGCATTGTGATGTACGTTGGGTCAACAAATAAAAGAAGCGAGAGCGCGCGGTCGTTTTTCGCGCGTACTTTGTTCTCCCGCGGCCGTCGCATCGGTACACATGCAACGGTACCACGTCCGCGTGTACGGACACATTTCGGCGGGCGGTGCACGCCAGCGGGCTACGCGCGGACGGTGTGTGGAAGCGAGTGCGCGCGCGTAAAGCGGGACGCAATCTGCGCGCCCTGGAAAAGTGTTGGGGGAAAAAAGTGCCGGGAAAAAGCCGTGATAGATCCTGAGGCGGGGGGGGGGAGGCGCGTGATGGGCGCGGAATGGAAAATAACATCGGGCGCGACGCGTGTATGCATGCGCAGCGTGGAACACGCGCGGTAACAACGCCGTCCGCCGTGTAACGATACGCCGAGTGACACGTGGGAACAATGTACATACGTAAGTAGATAGTGCACTTTCGCGCTCGGTTGCGGCTTGTCATCTGGTATTAACCGCGAAAAGGAGGAAAAGAAGGCCGAAATTTCGCTGGTATAGTGAAATGAAGAGGAACAATCCTTGCGCTCTGCGCCGCACACACGCGTGCTGATGGTGCACGATCCAGGAAGAAGTGCCAGGTTGAGTACTAAGTGTAAGCGCTGCAGGATTTGTGAACGATTTAATTGTCATAAGTATGCGTGTTTGACACGTCTGATAAAAATTTTTTGTAGCAAGATAGATCTGAAGATTCGAACTAGATTGATATTTATTGTTACAATTGTCTCCTTACATTTATTACAATCTAAACTTACAACTAACTTATATTACCCAGTCGACACAGAGCATCAGTTACATCTATCATGTATGTTATAAATTCGCACTCAACAATATAAATGTAATATAACAGCATGTGTTATATTACATTTACATTGTTGAGTGCAAAATTATGACACAGATGCTCTGTGTCGACTGGATATCTTACACACTATTCTTAGGGTCGGTTCTTCCAATTTCTTGGAAAGTTGACTAATAGTTAAATCATACGTCTATCTTTATTTTTTATATTTAAATTAGATCACTCCAGACATATGATTTAACTATTAGTTACACGCTAAAAAACATTTTAGATTTGTGTTAAAAATTTCCTGTGTAAAAAGTTTTGTGTTAAATTTCTAACACGGTCGGGTGTTGATTTATCATATCGTCCTTGTGTTACTTAAACTTTTCTAACTTAAATTAATATTAACTTTTTTTAAGAGTTAAAGTAACACAGTTTGTATGTAAGTGCATAGTGATATATTTTATAAGTCAAAGTGAACAGAAAAGAAAAATTGTGTACTTTCCTTTTTATAACAATTTCTGTGTTAAATTTACATAATTCTTATGTTATTCATCATAAAAAGATCAAAACCTAAAATAGATACTTCTCTCAAATGTTAAAATAACATTTTATTTTATTGTTAGTTACATTTAATATTATACATATGTCAATTTAACATAAACTTTGATTTCTGACAACGTCCAAATGTTACATTTTTGTGTTAATTTTTTACATGTTACTTTTTAACATATTTGCTTTATGTTAAATTAACCCAAAAATTTGAGTGGATTAATTGGGACATGTGAAATGTGTTACATTTAACACCAAATTTTTTACCGTGTACTTTATCAAGAAATTGGAAAAATTAACCCTAAATCTTTCCTAAAATTAAATGTGAATCTGTCCCTGTGCCGATGTAAAAATTTTGTAATTTTTCTAACATTATTTTTTTTTTTAAACATGAATGCAGAATCAAATTTTTTTGAATACGCAAATTATAAGAAAAACTATTAATTATAAAAATTAAGATATCTATATTTAATGACTATTTTTGGATATATTCACATAAAGATATTTAAAACACACAAGATGATTAAACAAAAGATTTTATTTTCTATAAATCGCCAATAAATTTTGCACTTCATTCATCAAAATATAAATTGTACAGACGATGTAATTAATACAATAGTATAATTTATTTAAAAATATAAAGCATATGCTTAAAGAAACATTCTTATACATTTTTCTTACTCATGCCGTTATCGTTCCATTCAAACTATACATGTTTGAGCAGAATAAAACGCATATTTCTCCATCTTATGAAAAATTGCCTTTTTAATCATGAATCGTGTAAAATCTTACTACTCAATCATAAACTGTACGGAGTAAAATATGATGTAAATCGCCAAGTGCCATCGATTGGGAGATCAAGCGATGATCGCCATCGTGCCCGTCAGGGAGACGTGCTCCGCTCATAAATCGGTGCCCGATATAGAAACAAATGTAAGGCCAATACTTTCGGATATTGCCGCGCTGGGGTGATTGATGGTCCGAGATATTCAATATCTGCAAAAGTTCGCGGCGGCGGCGGCGACGGCGAATCCCGCTGTGCCTGCTGCCCGTCGCCGGCACTCTTTTCCGTTCTCGACTATCCTGACCCGACTTACTCGCCATCCTCCCCCTCCCCCTTCCATCTCCTTTCTCAATAGAAGCTTCGGACTCCACCGTTTCCTCTTATTCCGTATACCCCGGGCCGGAACGCATGACTCGGAATCCCGGATCGGCAAAAACTTATTCTGGAAAATTCAGTGTCATCCCCGATCGCGCTTTTCTCGAGACTGGGAAAAGAGTAAACTACAACGGGCACGAAAACCTGGAAACGAGTGACTGTACCTTGTCTCCAATTCGTATTTGTCCCGCGTCATTTTATCGATATCGTGTGAATCCGTTCTTGGATTATCGCGCAATGTAAAGAAATGTAATATGGGAAAATACAAATCTACTTTCTTAGAAAAATTTGAAATATTCTCCACTCGCTTGCAAATGTATCTATGTGAATAACATTGTGGGCCGGTTTGTTTCAATTTCTTGGTAAGCTAACTGATAGTTAAATCATACGTTTAAACTTGTCTAATTTGAAGATAAAACAAACAGACGTATGATTTAATTATTAGTTAGCTTACCAAGAAGTTGGAAAAACTGACCCTGTAATAGTTATATACGTGTAAAACTAAAATATATAAAAATATTCACATAAAGATTATTTGATGGAAAAAAATGAAAATTGAATTGCACAACATTACGTGGCAGATACTTCAAAGTTACATCAATGTCCCAAGTAGAACAGGAAATTATGATAATGTCAAAATGACAAGAATATGATTACAAAATTCACCTTTCAATCATAATTTAATCATTTTTTTGTCATTTTGACATTATCATGACTTTTTGTTTTACCCAGGGTTACGTTACCCAAGTAAACCAAGAAGTCCACCAGAAATATGTCAAAATGACATCAAATTGACCCTAAAATGTCATTATTATGTCATTTTATCGTTATTTTAGCGTTATTTTAATGTCAATATGATGTCATTCTAATTTTTGTTCTATACCTGGGTATATTTAAATAATAGATAAACAAGAGCAGGAGAGAGAAATATTTTGAGACACGACAGTATGGATCATTTGTAAAAAAAGTTTAATAAACACGATTATTATTCTCGATAGTGTCGACGATACAACTGTTTACATTTTGTAAAAGTACATACAATAATAATGAATTATACATGAGCTATGTTCACAACAAATGCTCAAAAATTTAACGGGGAGCGTATCAATGCACTTTTTTTACAAAGATTTGTACTATCGTTTCCTAAAATATTTTTTCCTCTCCTCCTAACTCGCTCTGTATACTTTTCTATACATATGAGATTTATGAAGAATATCACGTTTATAGACTGAAAAAGAAGCGTGACCGGCGTCGTAAGAAGTTCAGTCTAAAAAGGAGAAAGAACCCGAGGCGGAAAAGTAAATTGCGGAAGAATCGCTGACCGATTCCACGGCTACGTACAGATTTTGGCAACTGGAATTGTTTTTTCAACCAACTGTCGCATCTCCTGCGAAGCCATTAAGCCGACTTTTGCACCATCCATTCTCATGACATTGGGGAAATAAAGGAGAGGCTGAACGGTGAGCGACGGAGATGAGCGAATATTCCGAGGAAACGCGGTTGGGACGGACCGCAATGACGAAAGAGCCGAAAAGGGACACCGAATCCCCTTACGATGATTGCTGTAGGCTTTCCAGGCGTCCCTTTTCCTGGATTCTCTCATCTTCCTCTCTTACGCCACGAATCTTATCGCCCTTCTACGATACGGCGTTTCGTCCAACGATAATGTCGACCCGCCGGCTGGTCGTAGAAAACCGCAGATAAGCCAAAAACTAGACCGTATCCTTTTTTTCCCGTAATTATAAACGATAATCCTCTCACGCGTCGAGATTTTATTAGTGTACGAAATCAAAGTCCAAATTATATTATCTGTGCAACAGTATAATCTTGAATGTACTTTAACCCTTTAAGCCATACGTTTTTGTGTCAAATCGATTTTTCTAGAACTTGTACGAATGTCTGAAGCCAGATTTTCAAAATTCAAAATGGCCGATCCAAATGGCGGATCAAAAATTCAAAAAAATTTTTAATTTTTATGAAAAACAATATGTACGAGGCTTTTTGGGTCGCAAATAACATATTTAAGTTCAAATTTGGAATCGGTTATAATAAAAATTCTCTAATAAAAACTCATCGTAAATTAGTTATTTTTTTAACGATTTGATCCACTATCTTGAATTCGCCATTATGAATTTTGTAACTATGACTCCATATTCGTAATCAGCAACCTAGAACCCCAAATGACTAAAACCTTATTTTTTTAATATTCTTAATAACTAACGAAAAATTACATTCTTTTTAAAAAAACGGTATTTTTATGATGAACGGTATTATTTAATTGTAGCGCTTTTGCAATTAACAAAATTTATTTGTTTAAATTATTTTTACGTTTATCCATTTCTAAGTCATCTTGCATGCACAAAAAATCTAGATAAAATTGTCAAATATCAGTGTAAATAATTAAAAACCATTATGAGAAAGGTGTCTTGCTCAAAGGATTAATTAATTATTCATGTATGGTAAGTAAATCTATTATAATATTGGAAAGTTATCTCTTGAAAGTAACTTTGAAATTCTCGAGTGTTTGACGGGTGCGCAGAACTCGCTTTGATTCTACAGCGTTAACAATAAACAAATACGAATTATGAAATTGTCCTTCTTCGTGAAGAAACTTTCGTTACTTCGCGTAAAACTTGTGTTTTAGCGCGATTTACAGCACACCCGGAAATATAAGAGCAAATTCCATTTGTCGCGTCAGTCCCAGACAAAAAGGATCAAAAGTTACGATGCGCGCGACAAGTAACAACATTTTCCCATTCAAAGACAAGGATGCCGGGCATTTTCTATATCCGAGTGCCAAGAGCGGAATCTATTCTCCCCAAGTCACCGTCTCAACGGGCGATCAAGACGTAATGTGGATTTCCTTTGCCGCGGCACGACCGAATCTGTTTATACCCGGAATAATGTAACTCCGGCAAAGCAAGGGTGAAAGACGGAATATCGCGATGCTGAGCGTTCATCAGTTTATACGTCGGACCCGGTCGTGCGGGGACTCGGCGTTTCCCGGTTTGAAATCGTCGCCGACCTATAAGACAAGTGGGAGGAGTGGCTGCCGTGGCCGCGGCCGTCGCGCGAGTCTCGAGGCTGCAACAATATTGATTTTTCTAATGAACAAATTGATTAATTTTCCAAGTCTCACTCCGGAATTGCGGCCGGGCACTCCTCGAGAGTGCTGAAATACTCCGCGCCGCGACGATTTCAGCCAGCCTTCTTCAACCCTCGAGGCTCGCTTCGCGAGCATTGAACGAAGCGTACAACGTCGCCGCTGCCAGATGAAGTCGTTAACTCGAGTATGTACTCACTCGAATGGAAAGAGAAGAGGGAGGAGGGGAGGGGGGGAATTGGAAGGCGCCAGGTGAAAATGAAAATTGAACCGATACATACGGACGTACCGATCTGAAATGGCCTCCTTATCTTCGACGGCGGCGGGAGGAGATCGTCCCCTCCGTCGCTTCTTTTCACCGGAAGACACTGTCGTTAAAAGGAAAGTTCATTCCGCGGTAGCGGTCGGACGGAAGATTATCGTGGCACTTTCCTTTCCTCGATTATTTCAGCAGGGAGAACACGCCGGGCTTTTCGTGTCAGGTCGAGAGCTCTACAGGGCGCGTTCTCGTTACAAAAACGAATTTGTCGATATTATGGAACGTGCAACGTAATTGAAGCGCGTCTCGCGCGAACGATGGAGTACGACCGGCGACGGTGCGTCCATAACGGCGCGATATCGGTTAATTTTCATCGTTATCCGGTAAATCGCTGCCAGAAATTCGCATCCAACAACTTGCTGCGAGGTAACAGGTTGTTTTAATGCAACCGCAACGTCGAAACAAGAGGGACCGCCGTAACGGATCGCGGGTGTATCTAACGGGATGCTGCATGATAGAAGGTCTACTACCGGTTATCCTTACTAAAACCCATAACTGTGTTTAACACCAGCAACCGTGCGCTGACCAACCATTAATGGAGGCTTACGTGATTTATTTTCCAGCGTATCTTGTGTAAGCAATATATACGCGTATTTACCATTTGGGGTCCGCGTCACTTTGTATCTCACAACTGAGTATTTTAACACGACGTATATCCCGGTAAAAAATTTTTCATATACAAATATATATAAGTATATATAACTATATATAAATGTATATAATTATGTACGAAATATGTCCATACAGGTTGATAATAACTTCCTTCCTTTGTAAAATTTCTATTTAATATAAGAAAAATAATAGTAATAATGAAAAAACAGAAATATAATTCAAAGAATAATTTTTGCAATGGTTTTTTTGCAAAACATTCTATTTGAAAATATGAGAAAATATTACCTATATATAATTATATATATTTATGATTGAAAGTATATATAAGTATATGTATGATTATGCATGGTCAATTTTTCCTCATTTTTTCAAACTTCACGTTTTGTAAAGAAAAACAGTACGAAAATTATCCTTTTAATTATTTTTTGTTTCTTTTACTATTACTATTATTTTTGTTATATTAAATAGAAATTTTACAAAAGAAAGAATGTAGTATGACCATATATGGACATACTTCGTATATAATTGTATATACTTATATATTTTTATATATATTTATACATATTTATACATATTTATATAAATTTATACATGTTTTTATATGAAAAATTGTTTACCGAGTAAAATTAAGAGACCTTTTAATCTGTGCAGAGTATGTTTTTTAATATCAGGATAAGTAACAGAAATTAAACGTAAAATTATTAGAGTCGAGAAGTATTCTGGGCTAATGTTATTTAGATTCGAATTTCAAAAAGTTTTCTTTATTCCACGAAGAAATTCCAAGAATTCAGTTAACTTAATTAAAAAATTGTTCTTTATAAATACGAAAAATGTGAAAACATTTTGTGTGGCACATTTTGTGTAGCATTTGTCCTGAGAGAATAAAAGATCGTTTTTAAAGATATATTAATATTATCGAATATTTTATATATTTTATGAACCGTAAAGATAACATCTTTGCTAAAGCGTCTAATAATTTATCACAATTAATAACACGTACCGTTATTTTATTAACGCGAAATTCGCGAAATCAAGCGCTATCAGGAACACCGCGGACCGAAATTATCCTCCAGCCGAGCAGATGGGGCGGCAAATGAAAACGATAGGAGAGAGAACAAGAAGGAAATTAAGATCTTTAAAGTCGCCGGGGCGAAGAAGAGAAGCAGAACATTTGAGGTGTACCGCACGTCGAAAGCCTTTGTACTATCGAACGTACGCATTGACCTGGCCGCCTACTACCTTCTGCTCTCATCAACGGAAGCAAGGTAGTAACCTAGCAACACCCCCGATACTACTTCAACCTCTTCTGCCGACACCTCCTTAGGTTTCAATTCGCCTTATCTTCGGCAACTTCCTTATGCCTCCGCCCTTCCCGTCCGCCGTGCAATTCGCGCGAGCAAGGAGATATTCGAGTAAAACATGCGGCAACTGGAAACGTTAAGACTCCTATTTGAGTAAAGAAGTTTTACATCGTACATGGGATTTCGGGGAGGGATAGAATCTCCCGTACTTTACGTAAACTTTAAGCTCCATCCAGGCTTAACCCATATCGCAAGTCAAATCTGAGCTATACGTTTGTTTATATTCGAATCGAGCACGATATTTCACGATCGCGTGCGTAACGATTAATTACCGAGCGACAGCTAGCCGCAAAGTTGGTTTAGACTCAAAACTAAAAAAAGAGCAGCGCACTGTTTAATAGGTAATATGATAGATTTTGTAGAAAAAAAAATTGCTTTCGCGTTTTATCTCATAAACTACGAGGCAAAACGCAACTAGCTCGGCGCGGTATAGTGAGAGAAGCGGGATGGGCGGTTAGAAAAAGTAAAGCGAGAGAGGCAACAGGACGCTTGGTCTACTGGGTTCATAATGAAGTTTAAATATTGTTCCGACAGAGATTGCCTCTTCTACCGTGTCTGTTGCCTTCTACCGCTTCTTTCGTCACCTTAAGCAAGTTAATATCTCAGATTAGCATTATTTTATTATTTCTCTCCAAGTTACTCGTAGCTCGTCTATTATTGCTCGATATCCACCCTATAAGAATGCCCGGCATAGTTGCGCGAGTCCCTCTCTCCCCTCTCCCTCCCCTGTAACTTTTTAACTATTTTCAGCCCTTTGCAGTTAGATGGGAGCGCAAGTTTTTAATTCAAATACAATATTAAGGACAGCAAGACTTTATCGTAGCGTAATACTCGGAGTAAAGTTCGTTTGCTGACAACGTCGCTGTTATTATTGCTCGTACAGCAAAAGTTCTCATAGCTTCGCCTTTAGATAGAACAGTATTTCACTGTAAGCGCAGTTACTTAACACCTTTGAGAAAAGAAAGTCTCTTTCTCTCTCTCTCTTTCAAAGCGTAATTTGGCTCGGCACCCATTACTTCCCCGGCACTTTAGAAAATCTTTTCGTTCCTCGAAAACGAAAAGGATATAGCTCGTGTCGTTGCAACTCACGCAACTCGTGTGCGAAGGAAAAATTGCATGTTGCACGAACAATTCAGTGCCGTTGATATTCCCGTATATAAATATAGAATTCAATAACGTGAACTCGATAAATTCGAAGCCCGTCGCTTCGACAGGCTCGCGTTCGCCGCGACGGAAAATACGCGAAAAGAGAAATATGAAGACAATCTAATGCCCGCGAACCGTTTGTAACGTAAGTCATGTCGCCCCACAGCGCGGTTTATTATAATGAGGCCACAGGATAGCTTTACAAGGGTCTCTGGCACCAAGCCTGGCGATATAACTACTTCTCGTTTCAAACCGTGCACCTCGTATCTCTTTCCTCGTTCCTCACGTACTGGCTGCTGTATGTATATGCATACACGCACACACACATACACACTCACGTGTATGCATTGCGTACATTTGGCGAGAAACGAGAGAGACAATTATCTCCAGCCAGTGCCATTCACTTCCGCGCGCGGCGAAGAAAATTTTTCATATTGTTTTTCTCTCGCACTCGGAGAGAATTTCCGAAGTCAATGAATCTGCGATATTTTAAGTGAAAGAAGTTGGTCCAAAAATTTATTGTAAATTGAAATAGGACGTTTGCAATTATGTGAACGAATCGATGCTCAATTTAATATTTGTACGAATATCGAACAAATGTTGCAATATAAATCAACGCATTTATATAAAAACAAAGGAATACCGTTAATCATACGAGCCTATAATTTCCAATCATCATATACAATAAAATTTCGTGCATAATAACATTGATAAAAGTGTTCTTATTCAACAACAATAAATGTCGATAACTCCTCTCTGATTTCCTTTCTCCAGTTTAATTCACTGACGTTTTGCCATTCACGAATATCCGCTGAACAACAATGCGTGAAGCAATCGATATTCTGCTTAAAATGTACAAGTTATCTAAAAATAAAATAGCACGTGTATCATCGTGTATCGTGCGATGATTAATCTTTCAACATCCCTTGAATAATTTAAATTATTTGCCCAATTTTCTTTTTATATTAGCCGAATTAATCTTTAATACATTAAGCACAAGTTTGCTCGGCGTATAACGAGTATAACATAATGTAACGTGATATGAAAGCGAGTCTTCGCGTTTACTCTTCGTCGAGTGCAAGAGGGACGATATGGGATCGATATGACGATCGAGAGAGATCGTTATCAAATACGAGCACGAGCGTGTTCGCAAACAAGATAGAGTTTGCTCGTGTAAAAAATCGAACTTTCTAGCGCTTTCATTCTCTCCAAACTCTACAAAGCGCGATGGACGCGAATAAACTTGTAATCTTCGTCAATAGCGTATCGCGACGAATGGATTCTCCCTCTCGCCCGCGCACCGTGGCGTTTTCGCGTGCCAAATAATCGCGCGCGATATCGCGGACGCGCAGAATGTTCACTCGCTCCGAAGAGCCTCGGCGGAATTTTTCGCGGCGAAACATGAACGGCGATTAGATAATGCACGTTTACGCAACGTCGGACCATGCGATGTGTGACACGTTAATCAAAGTTCGAATTTATTAATCTTTAAAGGGCATATCTCCGAAAAATTACGTAAAGGGCACATGGAATGTGAAACATCCCAATGTCTTGAAGTGTGTGCTCTAACGACGCTATTGAATATTTTATTGTATATAAAAATTACTGAAGTTAAAGTCATGCACTGTAAACTACTATGGGCTGCTCCTACTCAATATTCGGTTAATTTGACTAAAACAATGATAAAATTAGCGACATATTGAATAAGCCTTACTCAATATATTGTTATAATTTATCTAATTTAACTTTCATGTTAGTCAAAATTTTTATTTACCTTCCTTTTAGTCAAAATTAATGAAATATTGAGTAGGAGCAATGGCAACCTATGGAATAGTTAAAAATCACTCAAATTAAGTATAATTTGACACTACGAGTTTAACAGTGTGTATTTTAAGAACGGATAGATTTCATAGCGACTTTTTAAAATTCACATTGTTTGCACTGAGAAAAAAAATCGTTTGTACGAACTAAATTTGTATAGTCGTTTAACCTAAATGATTGATTCAACACTTTTAATTTTTTTCAGTTTTTTAATTTTTTTGTTGCACTAAAAAAAGTGTAATTCATTCATAATACTTTATGTCATTGGAATAATGTTTAGTTGAACGTATCGGACTAAATATTTTAGTTAGATGAAATATATTTTGTGTTTTTCAACAATTTTTTTCTCAGTAATAACTAATATTTTCCAGAAATTAAAATAAATTTTTCTGGCCCTCTCAATCATTTTTTTTTAATCATCGTAGCTTATATATTCCTTTTCATAAAAAAAAAATTTCTGATATCTGGCATCTTCATCCTTTTCCATCATTGATCCGCAGTTGTGAGAAACGGAAGTTGCGAGAAATGCGGCTTTGACGCAATAGCGCGACTTCGAGGATTGATAAGATTAATAGATCTCGATAGAGCAGATTTCGTTCTGTCGCAAAATTATAAGACACGGAAATTGCGAGAAGCGCAGCTTTGATGCGATCGCAGCTAGCAAGAGTTTGCAAGTTTCGGCGATGTTGTTACGTGAAGATTTTTGCATCGCCACTCCGTGCATCTCGCCTTGCGATAGCGACGTTGCGTCGTTACGGCGGAAATAATGACGAGTAGAAAGTGGAAGCTTGATATCAATTACCTTAATCACCATGTTAACGAAACTAGCCTCGAATCTCGTTTATCTCATCGTTATCGCTTGTCGTCGGGAATGCGAGAATTATTGACGTGCGCGGTAATAGACGTGCTGCTCGCATACTGACGATTTTACTCGATACCCGCAAGAAGAAGACGATCCCGTTCGGGGCCTCCTCGATAATTACTGAAACGAGGAAATGGCGCGTCTCTCTCTCCCATTTTTTTCTTCCTCTATTCGTGCGTGGACGCGCGCCTAACGAGACGAGTAATTTAATTTCCCGTACGTATACACGTCGTGTACAAGGTACGGTAAAACGCACGTAAAACGCGATTCGTGATGAATGAAACGGAATCGCGTTTACGAGCGCGTTTGCGTGAAGACCTAGAACGTGAAAAAAAAGTCCCAGACGCGACTTTCGTGCCAATTACCGCAATTGCAGAAACGCCCGGCTATTTAACGCGAAATCAACGCCGTTTGTGCGTTTTCACGCGCCGCGCGACTTTGGCGCGTTCAATTGTTTTACCGCCCGCGCCGTTCCGCCGCGCCGGACGAGCGTGGATATGGCAGGCGCCGAGACGCCATTGTTCCCGCGACAGCGAAATCACCGGCGAAATGTCCGCGACTGTGGGAACCACGAAAAGAACCACGAACAATTATACGATTGTCATCGCTAGCGGTGGGTTTAAGTGTCTCACAAGTTCGAATCTGTTAGCTTCAAATGCTCTAGGTTTAGAGGAAAGTCGCCAATACTGTGACCCCATAAAACGGCACCGCCCCTATTTCTCGGAAATTAAACATTACATTATATGAATACTGCATGAATGATAAAAACATGATTTACTTAGATAATTAAAGAAATAGAAACTCCTAGTTTATACATTCGTGGTTTTTTTCTATATAAAATCTAACTAAATAAGATAACGAATTCTTCAAGAGCGAAAATCAAATTTGCACGATTTTCTTTTACAAATTGGATAGTTTCTAGAACAATAGGAAATGTATTATTGATAATATTACATCATTTTATATATTTGTAGCTTCCTAAAATTGTTTTATTTATATATATATCTGTTATATTTGCCTCGTAGTGCAGTTTTAAACATAAAATTGCTCCTGTAGTTAAGCGGTCTACATTTCTTCGTGAGAAACAGATCATAGGTTTAAAATTGCTCTTATTCTCAAAATGTTCTGTTCTAACCTTTCAATTTTGTAAAATTAGTTGTTTAATATATACAATTTATTTTTTTCCCTTTCATATTCTTTTTTCTCGTAATACGATTTAAAATATAAAATCGCTGTACAACGATACATTTCTCAGTGAGAATAAAAGGTATAGTAACATAGATCTCACAATATCACGAAAATTGGTAACTTTTACCTCACTTATTGTAACTTATTATAAATACGTGTGTACCAGTTTTGGAGCCCAATTTTTCAGATATTCTTTTTGACATATGTTGCAAAAATATTAATTATGTACGAAATACGAAACAGTATTATAATGACTAGTGTACCATTTGATAGAAGACACTTTCTAGTTTGTATTTCTGTTATCGAATTTTTATTTTTAGCTTTTGTTTAAGAAATATTGTTAAAAAATAAACTGGTGTGCCGGTATTGGTGACTTTCCTCTTGAAAAGCAAAAGCAATAACTTTCAAGCTTTCAAGTAGACTCGAATCTGGACAAAAGTCGTAATTGCAAATATTAGATTATTAATCATTGAAATTAAATATAATACAAATATGATTAAAAATATAAAATAAAAGTTACTTAAAATCTTTACACACTATAATCTCAAAATCAATTTCGTTCTTAGTGTTAGAATATTATTTATGAAAGATTTGATATTTTATGATAGAAATTACTTGACTACTATGATAGACTTACAAGTACATTTCCTGCATGAAACTAATAGAGATCGAGATTTACTTTGCAAATATAATAAACGAAATGTTATTTTTTATGAATATTATTCAAATCTTAGAAAACAATTTGATTATTTGATTTGATTCAGATTTTTAAATATATGGTAAACTTCTGACTGAGCTCATCCTTAGTCATCGCACGTAGTCCTACCGACCTACACTTTCGATAACGATACGCGACGTAACGTGACGAGGATGTGACGATGTCGTGTGATAACGTATCAGGAATGAATCGCGCGCCTTTACGTCTTTAATTTACGTTATCAGTCTTGTATATTTGTTTAATGTGAAAATCGCGTTCAGCGCAAACGTGAAATGAGGCTGAAGCGGCTGCATTTAACGCCGGATGCGCTAAGAATACGGGTTTGAAGACTCTGCGCTTCATTCCGACATAATCGCGCCGTTGACGCATGCTTCGTTACACGTGTAAGAACCAGCATGACTCGATTCCTTTTAATATCGCGCTATATCATGCTAGCCTTATCTTTTTTTTTTAGTTGCACAAAAGTGTATCTATACGAAAACTATAGGTTGATCAATATCGGTTGATCATACAATGAGTCGCGTTATGTCGTTCACCAATTTCGTTGAAACTTTTCTTTTACCGCATATGTATGTGCGCGTGCACAATAATTACACACACGATAATATAAAACTATATTTTTATAACAAATTAGGCGAATATTGTTGACAGATTTAATTAATTGACGAAATTGAAGAATGAATATGAAATTAAAATTAAATTAAATTAAAATTATTTCTTACGCATCTAAATATCTTTTTGTGATAAAAATAAGTGAGGAAGATAGATTTTATGATAAAATGGATAAGTGGGTAGAACTTTAAGGACATGTCGATCGATGCCATGGCCACTTCCATATTAAATCAATCGAGCCATGATTTACGAAGGACATCAACCCACTTGATTCTTGTTCTTCTAACATGTCCTCGCTTGTGGCTTGTTTCAAATCTAACATACACCTACGTATTATTGTCTATGCGTACACAACTAGATTTACATACGCGAGCAGTGTCTCTTAGTCTCCCGTCTGAAATGGAAGACAATTAGTTTTCTATGTAGAAAATCTGTAGAAAATTCAAATTAGAGTTATAAGATATTTGGATAATATAATATATTCAAATTATTGAAATCTAATCTAGTTCCATTTTCTGCGTCGATTCTTCGAATCCGAATTGGCAAATTAATTAAACAATAATGTGTCTCAAGTACTTGATACGTAGATAATCATTTGTTACGCCTTTCATAGAAGGCACAATTGTGCTTAATAACTAAATCTAATTTATTTACTATTATAATAAATAATATAAAAATTACAACAACACAATAACATTTCCCTGCAATTTCCTTGAAGTGTATTGACTTTGTATCGCGTTCTCATGTATACCGGTTTATCGATAGGCACGTACTAGTTCATTCGATAGGTACAGGTTTACCAGTGCATGCAATTCACATTTTGCTCATATCGGCCAATGTAATCCGGTGTTTCGAGTCGCATGTACGACGTGGCCGCCTTCTCAAAGGCGACTCTTTAAATGTGATATGTAACTCGGTTTCTTTTACCGCATATGTATGTGTTGCAACCAATTTACGGTTGTACACGATGTTCCGTGCAATTTAATGCTATTTGATGCTAATAAACCGTTTCCGTGGCTGCAGTACCGCCATAATCGGATCGCATCGGGCATCGATTGTACGCGCACTTTGTACAGCATAACGATCGATTAAAAATTAAATCAATGCATAACTGAATCGTCCACCGGAAACAGTAGGCGCATTTATCGCGGCTATTGCAAACACACATGTGAGGCAGTGTTTTTCATTTACGAGAAATTTTACTTCCTTTCGTACATTATTTAAACATTATAAAGATATAACTCAATTTTATTGCTAATTGGAAGCTAATATTTTAAATACTCGAATGATTAGTTGTTTAGCTACTGTTTTATTTAATTTTGTTGCTGGCTCATACAAAAAACATATAGAAGCGCTTGTGTATTCTTTTTTGCAAACGTACACATACGCGCACACTTGTTGCTCCAATGCCACAGAGATCTGAAAAAGATTTCTACTTATTCCTCCATCAAATAATTTATTTTATTGCATTCCTTGGAGAAGTGAAGCATATTGAATGAAAAACAAAAACGTAATAAGTACAGAGCACAATGTAGCGCTGTGGAGAGAAAAAGTTTTAATAAGAAGAGACCGCACATCTCGAGATGCCTCAGATATTGATTGCGCGAGCAATCTTGTTGCTTTGCGGCGATTCTTTGTACAACGGGGATACATCATTTACGTCAGCTGTGTATTTTGTCGACTAGAATGTGCATTTCATGAAATGTCAGGAAAACACACAAGTTATCTATTGTAGATGTGAAATGTGCGTTGATCAAGATGCATCGATGTAACGTTTCTTTGTCGATCGACGCGATGCTACCGATGAAAAACTCGGGACACGATTTAAAAGAATTGTCTTTTCAAGCTAATCATACTTTTTTTTTTAAGATGATCCTGTTATTATTCTCCGTCTCGAAATTACTCCGTTTTTGTAACATCGTGACATTCACGCTTGTCTTGCGACGACAGGCATGATATTTTGCCATTATAAAGTAATAATTTATCTAGCTGTATAATTAATTAATTCGCCATTTGTCACTCATAATGAGCTAGGTAAAAAAATACGCGCGCTCACGGTGAAAACAATTGTTCCATACGGATTAAGCAGACGCAATTTGTAATCGCATGTTTATTACTCGCTTTCGACACTTTGCTTAATCACCGCGGGACAAAAGATCGAGAATTACCTAATTAGACTTGTACTAAAAACTAATCCCCTTGAGTTTAATTGATTCTGCGCTTTAATTGCACGTACAGTTATATGATTAGCTTTTCACACACGCATATTAACGCGTGCGCATGCACACAAAGCTTAGAAGTATGAAATTAAAAAGAAAAAGAACCAATTGAAATAATGTTTTTACGTAAATGTTTGAAGAATCCCAATATATGTCAATATTCTTATACTTAATTTGATCCTTAAATAGGTAACTCAAGTTAGCAGAGTAACGTTAACAGCAGAGTAACGTTAACAGATGATATAGTGACAAGCATTCAACATTAGTAGACGCCACTTTGAACGTGTTCTATATATTTTGTCTATTTATTTGCTAACAAGCGCTTTATTATATTGAGTATTGGACTTTCTAACAGTTACCTTAGAAACTGCTGCATATGATGTTCATGCTTTCTATTGTAAATTGATTTAAATACAGCTCGCGAAATGGTCGTTAATGGCGATACGCAGCGATGATTGTGAAGATGAAGATTAGAAATTGTCGCGCAATTTCTTATGTAGAACGTAACAAATTAAAATCTTAAATCCAACGGAATAATATGTACCTGTGCATGCGACAATTTCCTAGAATGATTTCCATGCGTATGTGCATGCGCGTGCAAGTTTCTCCATTTCTGATCTTTTTCGCGAAAGTTGACAAGAAAGTTCCAGCTTTTAATGTCAAAGGCACATTTACACTTTGGAGAGGACACAAATGTTGAATTTTTAGATTAAATATGCACTATTCACGCGATTCCTTTTTTTATTAATATGTACGCAATTGCGTTATTTTATAGACATCGGTTATGTTTCGTAAAATTCGCAATAAAGGCGGATTATGTATAAAGTAATTATGAATTATAAATTAATTAGTTTTTAATATATTTAAAACATATATATTATAAACATTTTCAAATTATCAACATTTGTAATAATTATTACAAAAGATTTATAATAAATAATTATAAATTAATAGTTTGCACATAAACGCGTTCGTTTTGCGATTTAGAACGATTATACATTAAGTAATGTTGCAAGTTACTTTTTTTGATCTCTCAAGAGACTTTACACTTTTAAAAAATATGAAAAATGCAGCACTGGTATCGTCCTCTGAACCAACAAGCGTAATGCGCGACACTATCACATTCGTTCCTTCGTCATTACCTCCAGTTAATCGCGAACATCCAATTACGCGGTAGACTTTTACATTTTTCCTGAATGTTGTTGGAGCGCTTCTTTTCAATGCCATTCACCGTTACCATTCCGTTTCAGTTCTACGTGCACGATTCATCTCCGCGCATCCTGTGCTCGGAACAACGACGATTATTAAGCATGGCTTTCCGCGTCGCGATTTTTCCGCGGGGTTCATGCGGTATCGAGCAAAACCCCGCCGCCGCCTGATCGTAGATCATTCTAACTAGTAGGAAGCTCGGGAAGCTTGCTGGCAGCGATTTATGAATGATGCTGATCCAATTACTCATGGATACGCATAAATCAAACGCGGAAATTAATTAACCGATAAGCAGAAAGTCGAGATTGTTACGAATAGCCTGTATAATTCTTTAAAACGTCATAATCAATTAACATATAATATAGACGACCATCATTGTTTATGTTACATTTGATATTAATTATATATTAAATTCAGTGTATATTGTGTGGTTTTTTGAAAGATAATCAAAATATCTCGCGTTGCGTTATGAAATTTAAAGTCATATTCGGTCAATATATTCCACATCATATTTTAATCACAAATATATAAAATCTCTAAAGTTTTGCATTTAGTTTACTTATATTTAAAAAGTTTTAACTGTACTTGTACGAGGTATGAAAAATAAGAAATATAATAAAAATTAAGGGAAGCTTTTACAAATATAATGGAAAACAATTTATTATGAATAAAATCAATTTTCTATGTTATGTATAAATAAATAATAAAATTATGTATCGCTTTCTCTCTCGCAAGCAGGACAGGAGGTAGAAAGTTTATATTTTTTAATTATCAATTAGACAGTTTGCCTAATAAGCAACGTGTTGGGTTGATTATTATTTTTTCAAATAGTACGTCTATACAATCTTTCAATTTAGGTGATCAAAATTAGCCAGCATTTATACTAAAAAATTGATTTTCTTTATCAAGTTCCTTTTATGTTCTGATTGAGTCTCGTCGGCGCAGTTTCTCAAGGTAAAGAGGAAAAAGGAGGATGGTTTTGTAGTAAGCGAGCAAATGGCCTGCGAACGACCCATTAAATCGACCTGTAAACGATCACGCCCCGACAAGGAGATAACGATTCGTTCACGGTATCTCGGCGCGCTACTGTGGCTAATCTATCTATTGTTCAAGATATGTTGCGTAACCGTCACAAATGTGACGATCGCAGTGATATTTTGTTCATCGTGACGTTATCAGATCCTGTCGGTTATAGGCGATGAGATTTCGATCCTAGAAACGCGCATACTTAAGCGCATATTAGAATACAGTAGAGGCTTTGATGACTTCGTCTTCTTCGCTTGATGGGAATCTATTCTCTTACAGCTCGTGAACCAATTTTCAATAAAAAAAAGAAGAAAAAGCTTTTGTGCTCATGATTCATTGCAATAAGATTAGTGCTTGGAAATGCGAAATGGAATTTCTGAAATAAATGTTATGTATATATTTTTCTCAAGGGAAAAGCTGAATTATTCAACGCAAAGTTCCGTTCGCAGGATCTCTGAAATTGCATTGTATATAAGTACATACATATATGTCATGGGATTTCTTGTACTCGTATAGCATTAGCGTTGGGAAATGATTTCTCACGTAACTAATACGCTCTAATCTGGATTCATATCGGAACCCGTAACCGGCACATCGTATAAATTTGCGATATCGCATGCATCGCAAGACACGAATTAGCGTTAATACGATGCGACATTTTTTCTTCCTAACTGTACCTTCGCAAGTGATTCTTGAAATAAATTCGTGAGAGACAAAGATAAATCGAAAAAGATCGAGAATTTTGTAATTCGTCGTTGTAACAGCATTACATGACAGAGGCGATGTTACGCGTATAAAATTGTGTAAGCAATCTCTAATTATTTATATATATAAAGATATATATATATATAAATTATATATATATAAAGATAAATTATTATTCCGATCTGTTTCATGATAGATTCTTTGCAAAGAGATAAAATAGAGAGGAAAAAGAAGCCAATGGATGGCGAAGACTGAGAAAATATATATAACGACGAAATATATAAATGATCCCGCGCACCCTGAACAATCGTGAGCGCGTATCCTCGTCGAGATCTTCCTCGCTTCTGCGCGCCGCGATATTACTCGAGGATCTATAAATCATGCGGGTCACATCTCGATCCTTACGACGTCCCGTGTCGTCGTCCGCGCGATGAGCGTAAACGCGTCACGTGGGTGTAAACACGTGTCGCGATGCGCGGACGGCGAGCAAGCGCGCGCGTCGAGATCGGAAATCGTCTTGACTCTCGGCGTGCCTGAATTTCTACCGATGCATATATGCAGACTACCATCCTCGCATTCCATGCCCGTTGCACACTTGGCGCGACTCGGAATTCCTCCGCGAAAGCGATAGAGCGGCTTAAAGGACCGCTCACAGTGCGTAGACGGGCGCTTCGCTCGCTCGCTCGCTCGCTAGCTCGCTCTTTGTTTCAGCGAGGAACAAAGGTGGTGTCTACTCGCGCGGCGTAAACTGCGGCGCGAACCGCAGTGCAAAACGGAAACGATGTTTTGTAAACGCAAAATCGCGTTTCCTTTGACACGAAAGCGGATTCTCACGGGCTCGTGTGACTTCTGTAAACAATGTATGGGCGATCGACAGTGCTTCCGACGGAACAATTTCATCCGTTGATTTAATCAAGTGTCACATTAGGAACATTTTTTTGCATTTTTCATTAATTTATAATATTTATTAAAAAGAAATGAAATTGATACGAGCTTTAGCTAAAGATATTTCTTATTACATGTATTGATAGCGTGCGATATTAAATATAATACGTATTACGTATATATTAATTTATCACCGAGTATAAGCTTAATTATTATAATCGTATTATAATTTTTTATGAAACTTTTGTTGGGTAATTCAATGCAATTTATGTGAGAGTCTCGATTCAAGATGAAATCAAGTAATATGACGCTTTCATGAACAAGCTGTCACTTCCGGCACTCATATAATTTCTGTTTTTTTTTTTTATTATTTGTGTGTAACAATTGACAGTCTGATTTCGGATCAGTTTGGATCTTTGATAAGAAAATTATATAATGTATAATATAATATATGTTAAACATAACATTTTATACGCGTACATACAATGAATACCGGAAGTGGCGGCTTGTTCATGAAAGCGTTGCATTACTTTCCTCTACGTAAATGGAGATTCTCACATATAGATTACAATAAACACACAATCTATTTACACAACAAAGGATGCGTAAGATTCAAGATTAACATACGATCGCAATAATAACGAGTCTTCGATGAATAAAGTTATACGTAATATATTTAATACCGCGCATCCCCGTCGGTGCGGTGTGCTGCAGCGTTATAACAAGTACCTTTGTCTAAACTCGTCTAGTTAATTAGCCCCGTCGTTACTTCATTTATGATTTATCGCAAAGTGCGTTGTGTAACTCGCGCGCGAAACAGTCTTGCGAGGCTCTGGAAAGCGTTTCCTCCGCTCTCTATCCCGGTATAGTTATCGCAGTTACCACTGTAAATGTATTCTCACGGCGGCGGTATTTTCTCGCGCGCGGGGCCGCACCGGCGCGCAGTCGATTTTATTACCGCGTGTTTAGCCAATAATTCCGCATCGGTGTTAATTATTGCGTCCCGTTATGCCGCCGGGTGAATAATGTTGCTACCGCACGTGGTTGCGCATTCCCGATGCGAGTCTCGTGCAATTAACCGCCGTTCAAACGCATCTCTCTTTCCGTAATTACCCCTGTTACTTTTCCCCGCTGCGCGACTATTATGTCAATGAATGCGGGTAACTCCCATGCGTATAGGATGCGCGATATGTTCTTTCTTATTTTTTTTTATCGCCGGCTAGCATTTTTCTCTCAGCCGCGACTAATTATTCCGAGCAGGATCGCTCCGGGCGGTGCAGGGCCATACGGAGCATACGGCGCGATCTCGCCAATTGTACCGATGAGTGCGCTATGCTGAATTAAATGTCATCTCGCTAAACGAAGTGCATCGAAGTGGCTAACGGTGCAGAGAAATTGTAGTTTCGCGCCGTGCCGCTGTAAATTAGATTTCCCCGGTGCGATAATCCGAACTGTCGAGCGTCATCCTGCGAATTCGTCCGCTCGCGCGCGCGCTTCGTCTTCGCTTATTTATCCGTTTCTTTTCATTTTTTTCTAAAGGAGCATCCTTTCTTCCGTCCTCCCTCTCTTTCTCTTTCATGTCTCTCGTTGCCGCGCGCTCACAGATGTTTCGCGTATGTGCCGTGGAAAAGATACAGTTATACACTCCACCGGAGAAAGAGAGAGAGAGAGAAAGAGAAGGAGAGCAAGGTGGAGAAGGAAAGATGAGAGAGCGAGAGAAGAGGACCTCGCCACAGACGGAGGACCCGTTTTATAACTTGAGATTCATAACGGCATACGATCTTACAATGGACAACTCGATTGGCGAGCAGTGACAAACGAAACGGGATCCGAATCGACGTATTTCACGGGACGTTGCCTACGCGCGTATTATAGATCTCGCCAGTTTATTTGCAAGAAGCTTGCGAGACGTGCGTGGAATAAGAATGCATGTGTGTTTCACGGTCGAGCTTATTGATTGTTTTTCTATAAGACATCTGGACGATATCTTTCTTCT
The DNA here is from genome assembly GCA_011638315.1 of Tetramorium parvispinum. Taxonomy (NCBI): domain Eukaryota; kingdom Metazoa; phylum Arthropoda; class Insecta; order Hymenoptera; family Formicidae; genus Tetramorium; species Tetramorium parvispinum. Next base: position 4,181 of record VBVR01001468.1, on the reverse strand, counting down.
TTCTTCAAAGAGCATACTTATGTTTTTATCGGGAATATTTCAAGATTTATCAATTTTTCTTAAAATCAGAGTAGCGACTTTTTAAATTCTCGTTTTTTTCTAAAAATCTGTAGGTTGTTCTTAATCCAATGTCTTTTCCTCAGCCTTGTTGTTTGTTTTAATCTTTCTGGTCAGCGAGGGAAAGAGGGAAGGTACGAAGAAGGCCTGCGATTCCAGTAGAAAGCTTTCGGCCTTTAAGAAAATATCGCGTACGCGCATCAAACTGATGCGACTCGACACTACGCGTATCTCGACCAATAGGGCGTTACTCGTTTCTCTCGGTCGGGCATTAATGACTTCAATTTCCTGTGAGCACACACGTGTATCATCAACATACGAATCGTTTTCTCCGCGAAACCGCTCTCGATCGAACTCCCGTTCCGAGAAAGCGACTGACAGTCATTTCCATGATCGATGGAGGTGACATTTATGCATCTCTCGCATGGAATATTCAGAACACGCTTCATTTTCTATGAATTGAGACGTTAAGGTGGTGAATACCAAGTTGGATTCGTTGCTGAAACGATTAAATTATAAACGTCTCGTCCTGCATCTGCCTCCTCTATACGCTCCTTCTGACCGTATGCTGACAGCCCGAGTGGTTATCGGCGATTTATCCCATTATCTCACAGGATTATTCTCGATAAGACCGCCTTTCCATCGCCAGTTCACGGCATGACGTAACAAAACGCGTAACGAGCAACGTTAGGAACGGGTTCGCGAATTATTCCGAACGAATCCCTGCCTGTGGTTCGACGCTAATCCGACTGTCGTCTTCAGCTGATCAAGTTAAAGAGCGTTTATGGCACGATATTCAAATAATCTGGATCGTTGCTCGCTCAAGCGGTTTCATACCAATAAAACAAGCAACCAGATCCGATCATACATTCATTATCGTTCTGGACCGCGGTCGTAGCAGTCCCTCCCTCCCTTTTCCTCTTCCTTTTCTCTCCCTCCTAGTCACTTTTTCTTCTTACCTTGTTTTTTTCCCCATCGGTCGCATCCATGGTAGCGATTCATCGCAGGATGAGGCCTATAATCAACATATGTGGACCGGTGGCTTTCCCGGTCGAGATCCTGGTTTGCGCGCGCGCATCCTGAAAATCTTCCTCTTCCTAGATCGAGGTTATCGGGCCTTTTTTAATGTATTTTACGATGCGTGACGAAGGAAGCGGCGTATATTCGATGAGAATGCGAACCAATATAATTGGAACGATGAAAATGTTATAGTGGACACGTGTATGCGTGTCAAATGCCGTGAAGCGTATTGCGTGGAACAACAATAATAATAAGGGGTTTCGGGAAGAAATCGTCTAGCGGCCTGCCGGAGCCAGTCTCCCGATTTACGAAGGAATGTAGCGTGACTTCGGAGATCAAGAACTTATTTCCATATTGATTATCTAATAAACATAATGTAGATCGCGCACGATATCGTGATTACAATTTACGATGATACACGAGCGAGGTAGCTATTTCTCGGCCATCTACCGCGCACGCACAAACTTTAATATACTTTAAATGACTCTAGGCAATTCATTATTCATCGGGTTAGAATGTGAGATTATTACAAATCCCATGACAGTGTAGTTAGAGTTAGTATAGTTATTTGATGTCGGATAATATCATAATTGTTATCACGTACACGCCTCGGAGCGTAAATAGCCTTACGTTGTGCCGCACGTGTAAAAAGATAACTGAGTAAATATGCATTTAAAAAAAATTAAACCGTATTTCGTAGTGATTTTTAGTTCATACATTTTATTCTTAATTCTGTACGTGTTTCCATGAGTTCTCACGAGTTTCCCGCGAGTTCTCACGAGTCTCCGTGAGTTTCCATGAGTCTCCGTGAGTTTCCATGAGTCTCCGTGAGTTTCCGTAAGTCTCCGTAAGTTTCCGTGAACTTTTCTGAGTTTCCACGTGTTTTCATGAATCGTCCGTGACTTGACGGATTTCGATCTGTAAAAATCGAGCTCTTCAAGGCTCATCCGCGGAAGTTCTGGCGCGTACATACACACAGCGACGAAATCTAGCGTTACCCGCGCAAAAGCGTCCCATCTGGTTTTTGCAGTCCCCTCCGGGGAAATACGAACGTATTTCTTTCGCAATCGGTGAGGAATCAGGTATGGTAGACGGACTGCATTTCCGGGCATCTTGCTCTTGCGCGCGTCGGCTCAGTTAGCATTCCAGCGTGCATAGCTCCCGGAACAGTCATAACGGAAAAATCCTCCTGGACTCACGTGTATTCCGCTAATGGTCGTCAAGATCGACGATCCCGAGGTCCCGGGGATCGTGGCGCCTCTTCTCGCGTCTCGGGCGTCTCGGGCGTCCCGGACGCGTTCCGACTCCGACCGCTCTCGAGACGTTCTCCGCTCATCCACGCTGGCGATATCTGATGCGGCGAACACTCAACGGAAAGCATTACGAGCATCGTGATGCTTACAATGTCTTCCTCTCCTCCCCCTCGGCTCCCCTCACCCCCCGTCGCAATCGCTCTCGCGATGACCTCTTCTTGTATTCAGCCGTACCCTCTCAACCGTCGGCGTTCAGGTACGACCTCGACTTTAATAACCGTGGAACACGGATCCACGGCGGTGTGCTTCCACTCTACGCGCGTCGCGGATGCCATTTCGTCAATTGTGCCGTTAAAGCGGCCGCTTTCGAATTAACGTGGAGATCTCGAGAGATGCGCGTGAACCATTTCTGACGCTTGATTTGATTTTTTTTCTCCGGCGTGATTAATTCAATTCTCGCGTCATTTCTGAGGTACGGCAGAAGAGAGATAAATTGGTCTTTAGTTAGCGTCGCGGTTAATTGCCCGGTGGAAACTCGGTCGGATTGGCTGGGGCTGGCTGTTATTACGAGTCGATGATCTGGTATTAGATCCGCCGATATTTTTCGTTACGCAACGAAACGTTCGGCCAGACGGGAATAATCGCTTTAACGAGTCGCGGCACCTCGTTACGCTCTACAGTACCTATCAATTTTCTACACAATGAAGCCGAGCCCTCTGTACTTTTCTCGATGGCTCTGTAAGTTTGAAAATGCCTTTTCATCACGACACCGGAGAGAATCGCGTTATTACTGCGCAATCATTTGGCGACGGATGAATATTTCGTTTTCAAATGATCGTCTTGTAAGTCGAGAGTGTACTGGACCTTTATGAGCTTCAGCCGCATGAATCGACATGAAAACATATGTTTAATTGAGAACTGACGTGTCGAATCGAGACGAAAGAATTCTTTTCTCACAGAGACAAACGAACGACATTACAAAATAATAAATAAATAAAAACACTCGTAAAAAATAAAAATAATGTCAAAAAATGAAACGCCAGTCAAGTATGATCAAAAGCAAGATGTCATCGTCAATTAATCAATGATTTATTGTCCTAATTAAAGATAGTGTGAATGCTTCGACTTACAAAGTTTTCTTCAGCACAATAATTGCTACACGTAAGAAAGAATAAGAGTTACACAATTTGATAAGATAACGGCATTACATTGTCAGTCGTAAGATTTTCCGTCGCGGTCGTCCTCAGTCGGGAAGAGCCACGGCGCTTCTTTGTACGTTCCCTTACGTTATCCTGCTACACAGTGTATGTAGAACGTAAGTTGCTCGTGTACTGCTGGACGCCCACGATGGGGAACGCGCTCCCATCGCGTGCGTGTTAAGAACAGCGCACCGTACAATCGAATGTATTAATTATTTTTGATTGGCTAAAAGCTATATCTGATCGTCGCTCGGCGCTAGAAGCGGATTTTTCTTCCGCTTGGAGCTCCCTAGAAGGAACGCGAAAGAAACGGACAGATGTAACATTCGAGACGTAACGAGAGACGATCTCATCCGGTATTACGCATTCGGTGTCATCAATCGTGTATATTTCGGGATATAAAAATTACAATGGAGCTTGTCTACTCTGGAACAGAGCTTTATTTTCTGTAAAGTGAAATTTTCTTTTCCCCCTGTTCTTTATCATACATTTTTATCACATGATCCTATGACAATACCTACACTGTAAAAAATTAGTGTAAAGTTACATGTAATTTTGAGACACACTTAGTAGTTTTAAATTAATTTATTTCTAATTTTGCAGTATAAAAGTAAAAATAATTCCTTAATTTGTTTTTTACAGTGTGTACAGT